>JAQZBX010003361.1:0-65695 GCA_029593785.1 Cabassous unicinctus
GGTCTTTGATCCATCTTGAGTTGATTTTTATATAAGGTGTGAGATGGTGTTCCTCTCTCATTCTTTTGGATATGGATATCCAGTTCTCCAAGCACCACTTGTTGAAAAGGCCATTTTTCCCCCACTGCGTGGACTTGGTGGCCTTGTCTAATATCAGATAACTGTATATGCATGGATCTATATCAGAACTCTCAATTTGGTTCCCTTGGTCAGATGTCTATCCTTGTGTCAATGCCAAGCAGTTTTGACCACTGTAGCTTTGTAGTGTGCTTTAAAGTCAGGTAGTGTGATACCTCCAACTTCATTTTTGTTTTTCAATATGCCTTTGGTGATTCAGGCCCTCTTACCCTTCCAAATAAATTTTGTAGATAGTTTATGCAATTCATTAAAAAATAGTGTTGATTTTTATTGGGATTGCATTAAATCTGTAAGTTAGTTTGTGTATGATAGACATCTTGGCGATGTTTATTCTCCCTATCCATGAACAGGGAAAATTCTTCCATTTATTTAAGTCTTATTTGATTTCCTTTAACAGTGTTGTGTAGTTTTCTGTATATTAGTTCTTTACATCTTTAGTTAAATTTATTCCTATCTATATGATTCCTTTAGTTACTATTGTAAATGGTACTTTTTTTCTTGATTTCCTCTTCAGATTGCTTGTTATTTGTGTAAAGAAATGCTACTGGTTTTTGAGCATTGCTCTTATAGCCTGTGACTTTACTAAACTCCTTTATAAGTTCTAGAAGCTTTGTTGTAGATTTCTCATAGCTTTCTATGTATAGGATCATGACATCTGTGAATAGTGTAATTTTTTCTTCTTCTTTTCCAAATTGGATGTATTTTATATCTTTTTCTTCCCTCAGTGCTCAAGCAAGTACTTCTAAGACAATGTGAAATAAGAGTGGTGATCATGGGCATCTTTGTCTTGTTCCCAACCTCAGAGTGAAGGCTTTTAGGATTTCACCATTGAAGATGATGTTAGCTTTGTGTTTTACATATATACTCTTTATCATGATCAGAAAGTTTCCTTCTATTCCTACCTTTTGCAGTGTTTTTATCAGGAAAGAGTGTTGTATATTGTTGAATGCTTTCTCTGCATCTATAGAGATGACAATGTGATTTTTTTCTTCCAAACTCTTTATGTGGTGTATTACATTAATTGATTTTCTTATGTTGAACCGTCCTTGAATACCCAGGATGAAATCCACTTGGTCATGGTGTATAATTCTTTTGATATGTTGTTGAATGCGATTAGCAAGTATTTTGTTGAGGATTTTTAGCATCTAGTTTCATTAGAGAGATTGGTCTGTAATTTTCCTTTCTTGTGGTATCTTTGTTTGGATTTGGTATTAGGGTAATGTTGGCATCATAGACTGATTTTAGGCAATGTCCCTACAACTTCTATTTTTTGGAAGAGCTTAAGTACGATTGGTGTTAGCTCTTTCTGGAATGTTTCATAGAATTCACCTGTGAAACTGTCTGGTCCTGGGCTCTTCTTTTTCGGGAGGTTTTTGATGACTGAGTTTATCTGTTTCCTTGTAATTGGACTGTTGAGTTCATCAATTTCTTCTTTCATCAGTGTAGGCTCCTTGTGAGTTTCTAAGAATTTGTCCATTTCCTCTAAATTACCATTATTGTTGACATATAATTTTTCAAATTATCCTCATATGACACTCTTTATCTGTGGGGTCA
Source organism: Cabassous unicinctus (assembly GCA_029593785.1). Taxonomy (NCBI): domain Eukaryota; kingdom Metazoa; phylum Chordata; class Mammalia; order Cingulata; family Chlamyphoridae; genus Cabassous; species Cabassous unicinctus. The sequence continues at coordinate 1,693 of JAQZBX010003361.1, forward strand.
TTAGTGCTATCCCCTTCCTCATTTCTTATTTTGTGTATTGGCATCTGCTTTCCTTTTTTCTTTGTCAGTTTGATAAAGCATTTGTCAATTTTATTGATCTCAAAGAACCATGTTCTGGTTTTATTTATTTTTTCTAGGGCTTTGTTAATTTCTATTTCATTTAGTTCTGCTCTAATTTTTGTTATTTCCTTCTTTCTATTTTGTTTAGGGTTAATTTGTTCTTATTTTTACAATTCCTTCAGGTATGCACTTAGGCCTTCAATTTTAGCTCTTTCTTCTTTTTTGATATATACATTTATTGGTGTGAATTTCCCTGTCAGTACAGCTTTTGCTGCATCCTATAGGTTTTGATATGTTGTGTTCTCATTTTCATTCATTTCAAGGCAGTTACTGATTTCTTTTTTTATTTTCTCCTTGACCCCCTGTTTGTCTAAGAGTGGTTGTTTAACTACCATATCTTTGTGCCTAATTTTGTTCTCTGGTCCTTAGTAATTTTCAATTTCATTCCATTGCGTTCAGAGAAATTACTTTGTATAATCTCCACCTTTCTGAATTCATTGAGAGTTGTTTTGTGGCCCAGCATGTGGTCTGTCTTGGAGTATGATCCATGTGAATTCGAGAAGAATGTATATCCCTCTGTATTTGGGTGTAGCATTTTGTATATGTCTACTAGGTCCATGTCCTCCAATATATTATTCAGAGTCTTTGCTTCTTTATTGATTCGCTTGATAGATGTCCTGTCAATGGTGATAATGGTGTATTAAAGCCCCCACTAAAATTGTAGAGGCATTTTTGTCTCCACTTACTTTTTCCAGTGTTTGTCTAATATTTGAGACACCCTGATTAGGTGCATAAATGTTTATGATTGTTCTTTCTTCTTGAAAGATTCCCCCTTTTACTAATATATAGTGTTCATCTTTGTCTCTTACAATAGATTTGCATTTAAAGTATGTTTTGCCTAATATTATGATAGCTACTCCTGCCCTTTTTTGGTTATAATTTTCTTGTAAAATTTGTTTTCCAGCCATTCACTTTCAGCCTCCTTGAATGCTGGGTTGAAGGTGGGTTTCTTGTAGAAAATATATAGATGGGTCCTGTTTCCTTATCCATACTGCCAATTTGTGTCTCTTGACTGGTGAGTTTAATCCATTAACATTCAGAGTAATTACTCTCAAGAAATTATTTACATTAGCCATATTTTCTTTGGGTTTATGTATGCCATATGTTGTTTTTATTTCTCTTTTTGTCTTTTTAGTTGTTTTTACACTCTCCGCCAACTCTCCCTATCTTGTTTTTTCCTTTCAACATGCAGAAATTCCTTTAGCATTTCTTGAAGGTCAGTTTCTTATTGGCATTCTCTTTTAAATTTTGTTTTTCTTTGAATATTTTGAACTCTCCATCATTTTTGAGTTCTTGCTTTGCTGGATAGAGAATTCATGGCTGGAAGTTTTTCTTTTAGTACCTTGACTATGTCATACCACTCTCTTCTTGTCTCCATGGTTTCAGATGAGGAACCAGCACTTAATCTTATTGTGCTTCTCTTGTATGTGGTGGTTCTTTTTTCTCTTGCTGCCTTGAGTATTTTCTCTTTGCCTTGAGCATTGAACATTTTGACAAGTATGTGTCTTGGAGTAGGCCTTTGGGGATTTATACTCTTTGGGGTGCTCTGTGCTTCCTGGACATGTACATACATTCCCTCTATACGGCTGCAAAGTTTTCAGTCATCATTTCCTTCAACACTCCTTCTGTTCCCTTTTCCTTCTCTTCTCCTTTTGGGATGCCTATAATGTGCATGTTTGTGCATTTTGCATTGTCAGTAAAATCCTTAAGTCCCTGCTGGATTTTTTCTATCTTTTTATCCATCTGTGTTACTATCTGATTTCAGATGTATTGTCTTCCACATCACTATTTTTTTCTTCTGCCTGTTAAAATCTACTGTTATGTGATACCAGTGTCTTTTTGATTTCTTGGATTGTGCCATTCATCACCATCATATCTGTTATCTTTTTATGTATGTTTACAATTTCTTCTGTATGTTCCCCCAGAGTCTTCTTAATATCCTTAGTCTCTTCCTTCCCTTCATTGAGTTGGTCCATGATATTGGACAGCTCTGATTAGTTGTTCAATGTTCTGCATCTCTTCTTCGTTTTTAGTTTGTTCATTGGACTGCTCCATTTCTTCCTGTTTCTCAGTATGGTTTGCAATTTTTTGTTTCCCTTTGGTCTTCATTTTGTCTTGATGTTTTTATTCAGATGATTAGTTTCTCTGCTCCAGAGTTTCGTTTAGTTGCTGGTTTTGTGCGTGTGTTAAGTTTTCTCTTTGACACTTTGTTCATCTTGTTCTATTTCCTTACTGTTTTCTATGTTCTGATTTTATCTTAAGCAGGCTATCTCTCTGTCCAGCTCCCTCCAGATCGATGTCCCAAAAACTCTCACTCTGTGGGCTCTTAGAACAGCTCACTTGGGCAGGATCCTGTCCCCAATCAGCTGTCTTCACACAGTTTTTAGAAGAAGAGTGAAGCCTGCTGTTCTTACTCTACCACCTTACAGGGAAATTCTTGAAGCTAATAATGAGTTCTGCAAAGTAGCTGTGTAAAAACTCATAAAGGGGAAATTAAGAAAACAATTCCATTTACAATAGGATCAAATGAATAAAATATATAAGAGTAAGTTTAACCAGGGATATAAAAAACTTTTACATTGATAACTGGAAAAAAAACATTGATAAAAGACATCAATAAGACCTAAATGATTAGCAAGATATTGCATGTTAACGAACCAGAAGTGTTAATATTGTCAAGATGTGAATATTACCAAAAGTGATCTACAGATTAAATGCAATACCTATCAGAATTCCAGCATTCCATTTTTTTCAGAAGTGAAAAATGCAATCCTCAAATTCATGTGGAATTTTAATTTGCCCCAAATACACAAAATATTTTGAAAAAGTAGAACAAAGTTGAAGAACTCATGCTTTCCAACTTAAAATCTTACTGCAAAGATACAGTAACCAAAACAGTTGTGGTAATGGCATAAAGATAGACAAATAGGCCATTTGAACAGAATTGAAATTTGGTAAATAAACCCACATATCTCTCACTTATTGATTTTTAAAATTAAAGATGTTGGAGTTTTACCAAAAAATCATGGACAAAACAGAGTTTCCATATACCATTTTATTATTACCAGCTTGCATTTTTGTAGTATATTTGTTACAATTCATGAAAGTACACTTTTATAATTGTACTATTAACTATATTCCATCATTTACAATAGGTTTTCCAGTTTGTGTATACATTTTTTTTTAAATTTTTATTCTATCAACAGAAAAACAACCTAAAATGTATCTTGTTACCCGTATTCATATACAATGATATTTTTTGAAATTTTTATTCTTTTGACAGTAAAACAACCTAAAATGTCCCTGTTACCCAATATTCATATATATATTTCTGTTAATCACACAATATTCTGCTACTATCACCACCATCCATTACCAAAATTTTACCATCAACCCTAATAGAAACTATACAATTTAAGCATTAACACCCCATTACCTATCCCAACCCTGGCCTCTGGTAACCTATATTCTACATTCTGATTCTACCAGTTTGATTATTCTGATTATATCATATCAATGAAATCATGCAATATCTGTCCTTCTGTGTCTGACTTATTTTACTCAACATGATGTCTTCAAGATTCAACCATGTTGTCACATGTATCAGAACTTCATTCCTTTTCATGGCTGAATAATATTCCATTTCATGTTTAAACTACATTTTATTTATCTATTCATTGGTTGTTGGATACTTCCATGTTTTGTCTCTTGTGTATAATGCCACTACGAACATTGGTTTGCAAATATCTGTTTGAGCCCCTGCTTTCAAATTGTTTTGTTATATATCCAGAAGTGGAGTTTCTGGATCATATGATAATTCCATGCTTAAATTTCTGAGTAACTGTCAAACTATCTCCCACAGTGACTGTACCACTTTACATTCCCACCAACAATGAATGAGTGTTCTTATTTCTCCACATCGTTTCCTCAACACTTGTAATTTCCTACTTATTTAGTAGTTGCTATTTTATTGGATGTGAAATGGTATCTCATTGTGGTTTTGATTTGCATTTCCCTAATACCTAATGATGTTGAGGATCCTTTCATATGCTATTTTGACCATTTATATATCTTCTTTGGAGAAATATGTATACAAGTCTTTTGTCCATTTTTAAATGAGTTACTTGTCTTTTTATTGTTGAATTGTAGGATTTCTTTATAAATTCTGAATATTAATCTCTTATCAGATATTTGATTTCCAAATATGTTCTCCAATTGAGTAGGTTTTCTTTTTCACTTTCATGATAATGTCTTTTGATGTGCAAAAGAAATTTTAAATATTCATAACTCTCCATTTATCTATTATTTCTTTTGTTACTTGTGTTTTGAGGGTAAATCTAAGAAATCATTGCTTAACACAGTGTCTTGAACATGCTTCTCTAAGTTTTCTTCTGGTAGTATAACCATCTTGAGTCTTATATTTGGGTCTTCGAAACATTTTTTGTTAATTTCTGTATATGGTGTGAGACAGGGGTGCCCCTTCAATTCTTTTTCTATGCATATCCAGCTATCCCAGTGGCATGTGTTGAAGAGGCTGTTCTCTCCCAATTGAGTGGATTTGACAGACTTATCAAAAAGCAATTGGCATAGGGGAGCTGATGTAGCTCAGTGGTTGAGCACCTGCTTCTCATATATGAGATTCTGGGTTCAATCCCGAGTAACTGCTAAAAAATGTAATTGGCATAGATGCAAAAATCCTGAATAAAGTACTTGCATATTGAATCCAACAGCACATTAAAAGAATTATACACCATGATCAAGTGGAATTTATCTCAGGTATGCAAGAGTGTTTCAACACCAGAAAATCAATTAATGTAATACACCACATTAACAAATCAAAGGAGAAAAATTACATAATTATCTCAATGCAGAAAAGGCATTTGACAAAATATAGCATCCTTTCTTGATTAAAAAAACACTCTGAAAGTTACAACTAGGAGGAAACTTTCTCAACATGATAAAGTGTATATAAGAAAAACTGATGGGTAACATTGTTTGCAATGGGGAGATGTTGAAAGCTTTCCCTCTAAGATCAGGAACAAGACAAGGATGTCCACTATCACCACTGATATTGGTATTGTGAATAATAATAATAAAAATAATAAGAGCAATTATGAAAGAAAAATAAATAAAAGACATCTAAACTGGAATGGAAGAAGTAAAACTTTCACTATTTGCAGATGAATTTATCCTGTATATAGAAAGTCCCAAAAAATCTACAACAAAGCTACTATAGCTAATAAACAAATTCAGCAAAATGGCATACAAGATCAATACTCAAAAATCAGTAGTTTTACTATACATTAGTAAAAATAATCTGAGGAAGAAATCAAGAAAAAAAATTCCATTTACAATTGCATCTAAAAATCAAATATCTAAGAATAAATTTATATAAAGATATAAAGTACTTAAACATGAAAAACTACAAAATTTTGCTAAAAGAAATCAAAGAAAACCTAAATAAATGGAAAGACATTCCTTGGTCATGAATTGAAAGATTAAATATTGTCAAGCTGTCAATTCAATGCCAAATGATTTCCAAATTCAATGCCATCCCAATAAAAATTTCAACAACCTTCTTTGTGGAAATGGAAAAGCCAATCATTGAATTTATTTGGAAGATAAAGGTTCTGAATAGCCAAAAACATTCTGAAAATTAAACATGGAGTTGGAGGACTCATACTTCCTAACTTTAAAACTTATAACAAAGCTACAATTGTCAAAACAACATGATACTGGCAGAAGGATAGATATAAATCAACTTATATTGACAATCTGAAAAATCTCTGATGACATGCTTGCAAATAAATATTTTTACAAGCAGGTACTGAAAATGTGGCATAACTAAATAAAATGCATTTGCTTTTAACTATGTTAAAGTTGTTCCTTCAAAATATATAAGGTGGAAGGCATGGTTTGGCCGAGGATGGGAGTAATAGTGGGCCAGGGATGTGAGTGGGGTTGAAGGTGATGGAATGTGAGTGTGAGCAGGGTGGACGTTTGGGTTGGATTATCCATGGAACTGAGTGGAGGGCTGGAGGAAGGATCAGGTTAACTGTGGGTACTTGTAGGTCTTTGGTTGAATCTGCAATGGTGGGAAAGTTCTTTCAACAAATACAACAGGGGAAGGTTATTGGTGCAAGGTATTGGGGTGGGGAGATATGTTGGAAAGGAAGCATGCATCTACAGAATATGCAAATGTTTTTCTTGTCATAGGATGTTATCTCCGTGGCTAATGAACAAAACAATAAAGAAGAAAATATTAAATTCCCATCTGGGGGATTCCTGCTAAGTTTTCAAATAGTGGAGCAAAGTCTCTCAAGAATATAAGCAGTGACTAATAAAAAGACGGACCAGTATGTCAAGCCCTCAATATTAATGCATGTAACTATGAACCTTATTCTTCAAAAATTGCAACATAGTGTTAACCATGGGTTCTGAGGAGAGAGGGAGAGAAGAATGGATGGAGTATGGGGCATTTTCAGGGCATAGGATTTGTTCTCCATGATCTTGCAGGACAGATACAGGCCATCACGCATTTTGTTAGAACTTATAGAAGTGTACAGTACAGCATGTGAAACATAATGTAAACCATTTACCTTGGTTAGTGGCAATGCTTCAATATTTGTTCATGAATTTTAACAAATGTACTATATGGATGTAATATGTTATTAATAGGGGAAAATGTGAGCAGGGAGGACATGAGGTATATGTAAATCCCCTATATTTTCGATGTGACTTTTCTGTTACCTAAAGCTTTTTTGAAAGTAAAGTGAAAAAATAAGACACTGGGGGAACATACAGAAGAAATCTTCACTGTACATGAAAGATAGATATTACAGGAATGAAAGACACAATGCAAAAAGAAAATGTAAATCCTTTATATTTTTATTTTATTTATTTATTTATTTATTTTTTGGCTTTGTTATTGGGGAGGTTTTGGATTGCAGAAAAGTCACAACTATGGCAGGGGAGCATCACTGGTGCAAGGTGTTAGTGGTGGGGATGTGTGGGGAGGGTTTTGCCTGGGGCATGCTCTATAGAATATGAAAGTGTTCAAGTGTTCATGGGTGTTTCTTGGTGGGTAGGTACCCACACAATAGCCAAAAGAATATTGAGTTCCCATCCTGGGAAGTCCTACTTCATTCTCTAATATAGTGGCAAGAATCCCTAGAGAACATGGGCAGTGCCTAGTGAAGGAGGAAAGACCAATATGTTAGGCCTTTGATATTGATACTTGTACTTATGAACTTCTTTTTGAAATTGAAACTTAGCTGAGTATTACATATTGTCTAAGAGCTATCTACTGAAAGCCTCCTTGTTGCTCTAATTTGGCCTCTTTCTAAGCCAAACTCAGCATATGACTGTCAAGTATGAGCCTCCCTGGCACCAAGGGATTATTACCAAGTACCAACTAGTGGTACATTTGGAAAAAGACCTTGACCAAAAGGGGGAAGTATTAAATACAAATGATTTTTTTTATGTCTAAGACATTTCAAAGTGAATCAGTTGGTCATTCCAGAGGTTACACTTATGCGTATCTTAGGAGGATCTCACTGACAGCCACAGTAAACAGTGCCTCAAGCAAAGGGTCTCCTGAGGACTCTAAAGACATCTGGATGTGATAGGCAGGAGGGTAGGTGTTGGTTGCAACTCTGCTGAGATTCAGGGCTCAATCAGCATATGAACAGAACAAAGATTTAAGTTTCTGGTACAAATATTTAATGGGTATAGTGCTAATTATAGGTTCAAATAAAAGGAGCATAAGAACTACGTGTAGGAAAATTATAAATGAGTCCAATTCCAATACATTGGGGTGATAGATTATCATATATTCTAAAGTATGATCCAATGACAAGGGTCCAAATTCCTGGGGGCATTCCTAACCACACTAATGAAAGATGTTGTTAATGGGGAAAAGTGTGGGAGGTAGAGGGAGTGAGGTATATGGGAATCCTCTATATTTTTATGTAACATTTATGTAATCTAAATCTTCTTTAACAAGAAAAGCAATAATAAAATATAATAAAGTTGTGCCTTCACACTAAATAAAATCTTATGGTCTGTATTTTAAAATCTCAGTTATATTCTCCCGGAGCTGCCTTTGCTCCTGTTATGCTGGGTGGGAGAATTCAATTTACCTGGAGCTGCCTTTGCTGAGGTCCTCTCCAAGTTTCCCATATTCAAATGAAATCCCATTTCTCTTTTCTCAATTTATAGCGTGGCTCATTTTCAGGTCCCATAGAACTCACCTTCCATATGAGGCTTCTTCTATCTTCAACTGAGCTGGGCTAGCCTCTTATTCTGAGCTGTTGTCAACTCTTCTGAGGCTTCTTCAGTCCAGTTCCTCTTAGGGCTGTAGATCCTTATATATTTGGGGGGGGGGGAATCTGTGACATTACAATGGATGGAGTAGAGGTTCTTAAATGGGAGGTGGATTACTGTAGACTGAATGGAGATTTTTACAGAAAAATGTGCATTTTCCACCCTGAAACCATGCTGTTTACAAGTTAGGGTGTCTAAGGTGGGTCATTAAGTGCTTCCCCCTCTGTGATAAAGGATGTGTTTTTCTCAGTTTCTTCTGTCAATTCTCCTGCACTGCAGCTTCTCCAGCTCTTACCTCAGCCTGTGCATCTCGGTTCTACTCTTCCATCTTATAGTGCAGGTGTTGACAGATTTATTCCCTTTCTATTGCTTCCTTCTTCATGACCACCATCAATCTCTGCTGCAATTGCTGGTACCACTATCTGGATTGGCATAGTGCTAAGAGTGGCTGCTGTCTCTTCAGCAACTCCTTATAGAATATGTTGTAGCCGAATCCCTTCTTCATGCCATACTATGTGTGCTCCGGGATGGCCTCCAAGGAGAAGAACACATGACAGCAAGTCACACTGTTGAAGCCTTGCTTCCTGGTGACCAATCAGTCCATGGACACTGCACAGACCTCTCTTCCTCCTTCACCTAGATAGTGGGTTCAGAGGTACATGCCTCAGCAACTCCTAGAAGGTATCCAAGGAGTAGACAAAACTTGGTACATGTGATGCTGGGTGGGAGAATTCAATTGTGCTCTCTTTGGAGATCTCTGTCTGAAATACTGGGATGTTTTTCCACGGGTTAAAATGTGATTTTGGTTTGCCACACAATGCTTTACCATGTGCAACTTGGTAATACATTCACACCTACCCACTGATATTTTGAAGGAAATCTGTAGCTTGATGAATTTGAGGTCTGCAAAGAAGAAGCTGAGGAAGAAGCTCTCCCGCATATCCTTGGAATCTTACTGGGCTTGGAACTTGGACTTACTGATTTGGTGCTGTAAGCTGCTCAGAAACTTCCTTTTGATTTGAAGCCTCTGTGAAGAGACAGTTATGTAAATGAGGACCTGGGCCCAAGGGTCCTAAGCTATAAGCCCAGGACTCTGGTCTCATGCATCTCTGGAGGCTTCTCCATCCCTATCATCCCCCAATTGTGTGGAACATTGATTATTCTTCTTCCTTTTCGGAAACTGCTGGGGACAATGTCCTGTGCACAATTATATTAATTAAAATATTGCTTTATAGTGAAGTTTTTACTCTTTGAAAATGATGGAATACTTACTGGGATTTTATGTTAAATTAAGATTCTTCCTTTTTAATTTTCTTTCTTTCTTTCTTTCTTTTTTTTTGGTATTTACTTTTTGAATGCCAATTGAAATTTCTCCTTTGGAACATGGAAATGGCCTCAAATTACTGAATATTTGTAATATTATGTGACTCTCTGAAAGAAGTTTACTATGTAAGTCATTTTCTAAGTAAATTTCAAGTAGGAACACTCAAACAGGATACATAGTAAACTCTTTTTTAAACTAATTTTAAGGAAAGCTAAGATAGAATGAATCATACTTAGAAAAAAATATTTTGTATATTTTTTAAGGCTTTTACATGTCTTTGTACCTCTCATAACAAAGCAACAAAAGAAAGTTAAAATTTTCTTTCTCAGAAGAGAAGCACCACTTAACATGCCCTTATTAGATGATCTCCTTCAGGATGAAGGTAGAAAATAGATGTCCATGTCTGAAAGTTTTGATTCCACAAATCTCACATTTCAGATGACCATGACAAAAACCTCACCTAAGGTTTTTGGAATCCAGGTGATGTTAGTAAGGGTATACATAGGTTTCTGAATAGGAGGGAAGGAATGTAGAGGGCTGGAGAAAAAAAAATGACAGGAGCATAAGTTTTGTGGTTGCAGGTGTGGGAGGAATGTGAAAATAAAGCAAAAGACAGGAGAGGAGGAACCTCCAAGGAGGGTGTTAGAGGACTGAAAGAGGCTTAATAAGGAACAAGAAGCAGGGATGTGCACTGGAGGGCAGCACAGGGGAACATTGGAGAAGAAGTGGAAGAGGGGGCAAACTGCCTGGGGAAAGAGTACACAACAAGGAATTATAACAGAAGATCAATTTAGGGAAAGCCAGGAATTAAAACTTTGAAAATGAATTGATACTATACTGTTATAGGCTGTTAGGCTCTTTGCAAGAGGTGGGTAGAAGATAGAGAAGTGCCTGATCTCAAGATGGGGCAGTAGAACTCAAAAGGATAGAGACCTCTGGAATGAACATGGGATAGTGTGTTCCATCATGCCACCCACTCCCATAACATCCTGATCAATATTGTTTTCTAATTCCTCAAAAGATGCAATCAACCTCATTAGAAAATGTAATTAAAATGAAATATGAATCTCCTAACCATTCTTTCTCAGGCTTACACCCCTCTAACACAGCTGCCTAACTAGTCCTTCCCTTTCTATGTAAAGCAGTTAGGTTACAGACCTGATGTGGCATTTTGACATTATTTATGAATTCCAAAAAAAGATATACATTATGTTTGTATACTTGACTGCTCTTTTAGGACTTGATTTAAATGCAAAGGCTTGGTGCTTACTTTATTAAATCAAGATTAGGGCTTTGATTTAACCATATCATTAGGGGGACTCAAGGTTGAGTCCCTGCCCCATTTGTGGGCTATAAAAACAGACACTCAATTAAGAAGACACAGAATAATATGGAGAAATAGAGAAAGCTCCAGAGACATGGCAGATGAGAGAATTAACTTTGATGCTGGATCCCCGTGGAGAGCTGAGTCACTCATCTGATAGTTTGCAGCTGCTGAGGCCAGAACCCTGAACAACTGAGAATGCCTGGAAAGAAATAAGCCCTCCAGCCTTAGCTGAGATGAAAAGAAGCTGGGACCATAGACCCTTAAGAGGAAAGAGGAAGGCTGAACCCTCATAGACATTGTCCACCATTTTGCTTCAATATGTGGGAAATGACTTTGGGTGAGAAACCAATCTTGAGTTGGACTCTTTAGGGCCTTGTAAGTGTAAGCTTTTACCCCAAATAAATATCCTTTATAATAGCCAACATATTTCTGGTACTTTGAATAAGCACCCATTTGGCTGACTATTACACATGATAATTGGGTAATTTGCCTATGCTTATTCTGGAAGATCCCTCAGACTCAAAGTAGAATTTTTGTGTTTGCTCAATCACTTACCCTTCATTTATCCATTCATATTTTAACTGTCTACCAAATGATGGAAAGTGTTTTTTTAGTGAAAGATTCAATGAGCTTCGTTCCTTCACTCCAAACCTTTTATTTTCTTTCCTTTGGCCCATGGGGAAATAGTTCCAGGAGCAATCAGGAGAAATCTGACCCAGGAGAAATCAGACTCCTCACAACCCAGGTCTCATCAATCAGAGGTAACTTTCCTTCCAACCTTACCTAAAAGTTTAAAGGCCTCTTCATTCCAGATTGCTGTTTCAACTTGTCTGGGTGGATGTGAACCAAGAACAGCCTCTGAAGGATTTTTATCCCTTATCTTCATTGTAGGTGATGTCCCATCCTATCCTGAGTTAGGGACTCTGATTTAGCCCTGAATATTCATCAAGTGGTAGCCAAATTTGCTCTCCCACAGGCAGATCTCAGATTTCTAACCTCATTGAAGAGCAGATAGTATCTGAATGAGCACCAAGACTTATAGTAACTCTTGTGTGACATCATCCTTGACATAATTCAGTTCTATGTGCCCAGTTTGACCCTAAACATAGCAGCATGAAACACATCTCAATTGCTGAAATAGGGGATTAGTAGTGGGGAGACAGAGTTTTTATAATAAAAATGAACTGAAGCTTCTCCCTGCCCTCAAATAAGTGGCCATCCATTGAGGTAGTGTGACTGGGAAGCAGGGACTGATAACTATGATGAACTGTTGTTTTCTCCTTAACCTCTCATTTGACTCTGGTTGAAACCTGTTTCACCAGCCCTGGTCACAAAATGTCCACACAGAACCAATCCCAGTTCCCTTTGCCTCTGAGTTTTCATAAAAGCTGTTACCTCTAACTAGAAGGCTTTCTCTCCCCTCCCATCCCCTGACTCATCCTGCCTCAGAGTCACATGGTCTTTACAAGAGTTGATTTCCTGCATTTTGTGCCCAGCTCCACCCCTTTCTGGTTATGTGACCATAGACATTTCAGCTGAACGTCCCATATGTTACTTCTTTCATCTGTAAAAAAAGGAGTGCCCTATCATTTTCATACTATGGTAGGTAGGATGAAATAGGCTAATACATAGGAAAACTGAAAACAGTGAGTGGTTGGTACGGAATAAGACCATGTGAATGTCTGCTGTTTTTACTATCCTTAGGCCACAGCTTCCTGAGCATGTGCTAACTAGGTAATTTTCCTGCTTAATAATTTCAGAGCACTAAATTATCCCCCATTGTGGCACTAATCATTGTTGATGACAGAATTTTGGCAAAAATCTGTCTCCTCCAAGTAGTCTGTAGCAACTTTGGGGTAAAGACCAGGTCAAACTCCTCTTTGCATTTCCAGAAAATATGACAGTGTCTCATACATAGTGGGTACTTGATACACAATTGTTGAATCAACAAATGTATGGTGACTCTTCCAAAGGGCACATCCATCATAGATATCCTGTAGAATGGGATTGTGTGATCTGGTTCCTAGAAGTTCCATCACTCAAAAGTGGAATCTGGGCCACTGTTATTTTATCTTACTGATCCTGAGACCCAGAAAATGCTATTGTGAATGTCCTTGGTCCCTTCATGTATTTTCTTTTTTGGCCTTTGGAGCAGGGTTACGACTGTCCTCACAAAAATGGACTAAGCTCAGGACCTCTGAGATCACCTGATTGGGAGATTTAGGAGTGCACGCAGGTAAAAATCCATTGTTTTCTGCTTGAGTCAAACCCGCATATTTATTCTGGACTCCATCTGCTGACATGACAGTGGACTGCAGGTACATGAGGGACCACAGTGGAGTGCAGCTGAGCCTGGACCACACTAAAAGAACCTCAGATTGCCAACCTGAAACGTTGTGAATGCAGTGAATGTTGCTTTAAACCTTTACATTTGGGGTTCACTTGCTATAAAGCAAAAAGGTAACTAAAACAATGTTTTGACTTGGCCCTGCTTCTTTTCAAACATTGAGGGAACATCTAGTCATTTCATTTGCAAGAGCACCTGGCATAGCATCTGACATATAGGCCTTAAACATTGAATCTTTGTTCACTGAATGGATGAATAAAGAGAGGTATTTATAGGTGTGAATCCGTGCATAAAATTATATGTGCAACAAGAAATTTTTTTTTTGTGATATTTCTTTAAGTAAATGAAATTCCATGTCAGAGGTGACTCCTTACAAAATATTAGAAAACTTAACAGTATTTCTTCTTAGATGACCCCCCAAAGCCTATGGTTTTGTAATTTTCTCCAGGATATAATGAAGTACCAAGACATTGGAGAAGAGGATTTAACACACCACTTGACCAAGCCAATGAAATTTACCTGAAGCATTGGCTCTGCTGCTTCCATGCCCTGTTTGAGCATGGGCAGCTTGACAAGGCCAGGAGCACGATTAGTAAATTTGCCTCCCTAGGCCCACCATTTCCCTTTGAGTTGATACTACCCCAGGACAGTATGATTAGCAGGGCCCTGTCCTTTTCCAATATCTAGGACTTTTCTTTCCCACATGAACCCAACTTTCCCTCAGTCTCCAGTTCACTCAGTGGGACCATTTCAATGAGCTGATTATGAAACAATCTTGAGGAACCATACACTTCTGCAGCTTCTGCTTTGCAGAGTCCAACTACCTCCTTGAATTAGGTAGGGAAAGAAGAAAAATAGAAGAAAATTTTACATTGTCTAATTTTTAGTACATTAACTTGCCATACATTTTCAAAATGCCATGCAGAAAAATTGCATTGGTTCTCTTATAAGGAGCAAGATGGAAAAAAAGAGGTTTCAATTTTCTCATAACCTACAGGGAAGAATGCAAAGTGCAGATGGGGAGAGGGATAACTCCCTATCCATTCCTCGTGATGTTGCCACTCTCACACTTCCCCTTGGAAATCACTGAAAATACTACATAGTTCTTCAAATTGCCAAACAAGCAGAAATTGCTTTCTGTCCTATTGTCTGCTGCAAAATTATATGCAAAACTGAAAACCAACAAGGAGGCAAATAAAAAACCAATAAAATGAAACAAATGAAATCATGTGTTTCATATATATATATATATATATATATATATACATCCTAGAGTATTTTCAAAGATTTTGCTTATACTAGTGTCACAGTAAAGTGAAGGAGACACTTTGGATGCTGCTAAAATAACATATACCTCTCTTCAGAATATTATATGTGTGATATTTTCCTTGTTTATCATCTGCCTGCTCCACATAATTATGTTCTGTGAAGACAAAATCTTGTCTGTTCTGTTTGTCATTGTATGTCTGGTACATATACTGTGACTGGTATTTACAAATAACCCAAAAATATTTGTTGAATGAATGAGTGAATTAAGCAATTAATTAATATTTTGGGATTAACTTTGCTCAGCTTATTTGTTTCATCTGTGAAAATAGGAATAAATAAATTGACACTATTCTAAATATGATTTAGAATTAATTAAAATGAAAAAAGAGGGAGCAGGTGTAGCTCAGAGGTTGAGTGCCTGTTTCCTGTGTATGAAGTCCCAGTTTCAATCCCCAGTACTTCCTAAAATTCAAAAAAGATATATAGAGAAAAGAGCTTGAATAAGGAAGTGATAGGAAAAATTAGATTGTGCACAAATGAAATGAGCTATCTTTGTCTTTACTTTGGGGACAGATCTTTTTCTGCCATTCACCCTGTGGGATGTGCCAATACTTACAGCCCTTTGTCTATGTGTTTAAATGCACAATCATTCAAGCAAAAAAATTTCTGCTCCAGCTCAAGCGTTATACTATAGAGGTTTTCTTTTTTAAGTAAGTATGCACAGAATGTATGAAAACATTTTTTTCTAATTTGGGGGGAAAATGAGAGCCAGGGTGGCAATTTTAGCATTATGAAAAATTAGAAGATCTTTAAATTGATAAAGTGAGGGCATAATTTTTCACATTCTACTGTTATTGACTAAACATCCATAACTCAGACATTCACATTGCACAGCACCAGTTTTTCTGACTGCCTTCTTGATATCAGATCACCCTAGAGCTCAGTGCTTAGTCCTCTTCACTCTATTGATGCATCTCTCTCATATGCTTCATTAAACACATGACATTCTGTAGCAGAGTACATCTTAGTTCACACCTCCAGTAATACCAGCTTCTTTGAGTGTCAGACTCATGTATTTCATTATCTGCATAGCACTCTGTCTCAGCTACTTCCTCTGTAAATTATGAATTATAATAATATATTCCTCACATGGTTGCCATGCAGATCAAATACCTGAGAAAGGAAAAACAATTAGAAGAGTGCCTGGTCACAGAATGAGTAGGTACTCAGTGAGTTGCTTGACTTCTCCATATGACATCTCCACATGTATATCTAATAACATTACAAGGCTGCCATACAACAATTTTTGGTTCCAATCCCCATTCCACTCTTATCAATGAATTTTTCAAGACCTAAATGGACATAGTTTGGCAGATTCCTACCTGATCAGTTGTTCCAACTTTCCTATGGGTGACAATTGAGCCAGGTTCAGTCAACTTATCTAGCAAAGTCTTATTACTATTCGAGCTGCCCATACTAACACACTCAACCCAGAATATCTGGGAAAAATTCCACTGGTTATATACTGCACAATTTATAATAATGTTATTTCCTCCATTGTCTAGCCCACCAGTATCATGCTATTTCCTTATCAACGTCCTCTGCTTTAAACTACCTGCTTTGAAAATGTCTGTTTGAAGGTAATATACAGAAATGTAATTGATTTTTGTATTTTATATTTATGCTAAATTTTCACATTATTTTCATTAATATATTCTGGAGACAGTCCCATCATCTGTGAATAATGACAGTTAAATATTTGGTTTCTTTTTATTGTCTTATTGTGCTAAGTAGCACATGAAAAGGATCTTAAATTCCTTAATCATTAAGTAAAAGCAAATCAAAACCAGAATATGATAATTTTTCATGACCCAATAAAATGGTTACAGTCTCAGTTCCCTAGTTGCTAAAAAAAATACCACGCAATGGGTTGACATAACAAAAAGAATTTATAGGCTGACAATTTCAGTGACTAGAAGGCTTGCTTCCTGCCAGCATCGATATCAACTTACTGGACAGTAACATTTGTGGTTCCTTGGCTTTTAAGTCACATGGCAATACACAGGTCTCTTTTCAGCTCCCTTTTCTTCCAGATCTGGCTGTTCCCTGTTGCATTTCTTTGTGTCTGACTTTTGCACTCCTTGTAAATGACTGCAGTAATCTGGATTAAAATCCCACCTGATTCACTCAGGCTACAATATAACTGAAGTAACTTCATCAAAAGGTCTTATTTATAGTGGGCCCACACCCACAGGAATAGATTAAGAAAATGTTTTTTTGGAGACTTAACTCCAAGCCATCATACATGTCATCTTGAGAGACCTGTAATTTGACTGCCCTGAGGATATGGCCCTCATTCCTCAGTCAGAGATTAACCTATTTCATGAGATGGAACTGTAAAAGAATTCCCTGAAATAATTGATTCACAAGAAACTACTAATTCCTCTTATGACTCACCCCCACTACCCCCTTTGCTTCCAGACCTACAGTTAGTCTGAGGTCTTAAAAGACCTGAAAGGTGAGATACAAAATGTGACCCAAGAAGAGGTGTGCTCTGTTCCAAAAGAGCTGCATGATTTTTCCAGCTTATATAGACAGAAATCAGGGAAATATGTTTGGAAATAGATATTAAGAGGGGATAATGGTGGAAGGAACATAGAGTTGGATAAGGCTGAATTTATTGTTATAGGCCCGCTAAGCAGGGTTTCTTGATTCAGTGTTCTACTATGAGTGTTTAGAAAAATCTTAATGAGCCAGCACAGACTGAATAGTCAGACACCTGTGATTGCATCATGGTCCACCAATAGGATAGTAGGGAAGCTGTTTTCCTCACCTTCCCTGGCCAACTGCAGGTGTTTTTGGTATGCATAGACTGGACTGTTGAGTGTGTTGGCTCCACTCCAATATGCCAATAGGATAAGAAGGTGGCAATGATTCCCCAGCCTTTTTGGGCAACTGCAAGCACTTTCAGCCTGCACAGACAGGACTTTTTTTGTACCTGAGGCTCCATCTTCTTCCTCCAACAGCATAAGAGGGGAGCTGTATTTCCTCAGCTTCTCTGGGTAACTGCAGGTGCTTTCAACTCACATTGGCTGGTTTGTAAGATACCTATATTTCCTTCTCCACCCCATAAAGGGCAGAAGGGACAATGATTTTTCAGCCTATTAGGGCACCTGCAATGCTTTCAGCACACTTGGCTTAGATTGTTGAGCACTCCAGGGGTCTATCCTCACCCCTGGAAGCAGAGGAGAGGCACCAGTGCTACATCAGTCTATCTGGGAAACTGCATCTGTTTTGCCTTGTATGCTTAGTTTCATGCCCACACAAGCAGCTCCATCCACACCCTAGGCAGGGGAGGAAGGGGGATAAAACTTCTTCAGTCTCTCTCAGCAACTACAGATAGTTTTGGACTGCACAGCTTGGATTACTGCACATGGCTGTGGTTCTGTCCCTATATCTGGCATGGAAGAAGGGTGGGAGAAGCTTCATCAGTTCCTGGTCCAATGAGGGCAGCTTCAGCCTCCACAGCTTTGGGTTCTTACTACACAAACAAAGGATAAAGGGCAAGAAAGCCCTAAACTAAAGAGAGAAACTTCACCCAGAATAAATTCATTTAGCAAGTGAGAAGCCAAGACACCAACAAAAATTAAAATCCATACCAAAAAACAGGAAGATATGTCCCAGACAAAGGAAGAAGATAAGACTAAAGATGACAGAAATGAGTTGAAACAACTAATCATAGATTTTCAAACAAATTTCCTTAATAAATTCAATGAGATGCCTAAAGAGATTAAGGGTATTAAGAAGAAACTGGGTGAACATAAAGAAGAAATTTAAAGCGTGTATAGAATTTAACAGATCTTATTGAAATGAAAGGCACAATAAATAAAAGTAAAAATACACTGGAGGGGAGTGGATGTGGCTCAAATTGTTGAACACATGCTTCCTAAATGGGAGGTCTTGGTGCCTCCTAAAAACAAAACAAAAAGCAAACAAAGAGACCAACTCAGGGGAGCCATTGTGGCTCAGGATACAGGGCTGGATTCCCACCTATGATGTCCTGGGTTCAATCCCTAGCCCTAGTACCCCCCAAAATTTATAAACTGAAGACATATAACAGCAGATTTGAAGAGACAGAAGAACGGATCAGTGAGCTTGAAGACATGGCCTCCAAAAGCAAATATACAAAAGAACAGATAAAGAATGAAAAAATTGAACAAGGTCTCAGGGAACTAAATGATGGCAAGAGACATGCAAACATACATGTTATGGGTGTCACAGAATGAGAAGAGAAGCAAAAGGGGCAGATGGAATATTTGAAGAAATAATAGTAGAAAATTTCATAACTTTATTAAAGGACATAGATATCTGATTCCAAGAAGCACAATGTGCTCCCATCTGAATAAATCTGAATATACCTAATTTGAGACAGATACTGATCATAATGTCAAATGCCAAAGACAGAGAGAATTCTGAGAGAAGCAAAATAAAAGCAATGCATCATATACAAGGGATGCCTGATAATATTATGTGCTGATTTCTCCTCAGAAACCATGAAGGCAAGAAGGGAGTGATATGATATATTTAAAATACTGTAAGAGAAAAACTTCCAGTCAACAATCTTATATCCAACAAGATTGATATTCAAAAATAAGCACAAGTTTAGAGTATTCACAAATAAACAGAAACTGAGAGAGTTTGTAACTAAAAGACCAGTTTTACAGGAAACACTAAAGGGAGTACTACAGCCTGAAAAGAAAATACAGGAGAGAGGGGCTTGGAAGAGAGTCTAGAAATGAAGATTACATCACTAAATGTAACTAAAACTGTAAAAAGAGGGTGAAAATAAGATATGGTAGATAAAACCTAAAGGTCAAAATAGATATATTAAGAACTGCCTTACAGTAATACCATTGAAAGTTAATGAATTACACTCCCCAATCAAAAGACACAGACTTGTGGAATGGATAAGAAAATGTGAGCCATCTATATGCTATCTACAAGAGACTCACCTTAGACCCCAGGATACCAATAGATTGAAAGTGAAAGGCTGGAAAAAGATATTCCACATATGCAGTAACAAAAAAGCTTGAGTAACTATACTTATATCAGATGAAATAGACTTTAAAAGTAAAACTATTAGAGAAAAAGAAGAACATTATATAAAATAAAATAAGCAATTCACCAGGAAGATAAAATAAGAAATATATATGCACCTAACCAGGATGCCCCAAATTACATGAGACAAACATTGTAAAACTGAATTGAGAAATACATGTCCTTACAATAAGAGTTGGAAGACTTCAATACACCATTCTTAGCATTGGATAGAACATCTGGGGAAAGGATCAATAAATAAACAGAAAGCTTGAATAATAAGATACCTGGACTAATCCTAATAGACATATACAGAACACTACATCCCCAAACAACAGGATATACATTCTTCTTAAGTGTTCATGGATCTTTCTCCAGGATAGACTATACGTTCAGTCACAAAGCAGATCTCAATAAATTCAGCAAGATCAAAATTATACAAGCACTTTCTCTGATTATAATGGAAGAAATTTAGAAATCAACAACAGGTAGAAAAATGGAAAATTCACAAATATGTGGAGATTAAACAACACAGAAATAATCTGTGTGTCCAAGAAGGAATTGTGAGAGAAATCAATAAATATCTTCAGATGAATGAAAATGAGACCACAACATATCAGAACCTATGAGATTCACTGAAGGCAGTGCTGAAAGGGAAATTTATAATCTTCATTGCTTACTATTAAAAAAAGAAAAAAAGTCCTAAAACCAGTGACCTCACTAAACAGCTGGATGAACTATAGAAACCACAACAAACTATTCTCAAAGCAAGCAGAAGTAAAGAAATAACAAAGATCAAAGCAGAAAGAAATGAAATTAAAAAAAAAAACAATAAAGAAAATTAACAAAACCAAAAATTGGTTCTTCAAGAAGATTAACAAAATCAACTAACCCCTAGCAAGATGGACAAAGAAAAAAAGAGAAAACATGTAAGTAAATAAAAGAAAAATGAAAACAGGGACATTATTAACCCCACAGAAATGAAAGAGTTCATAGGATACTATGAACTATTGTATACCAACAAACTATACAATGTAGATGAAATGGAAAAATTACTAGGAACATACAAACAATCTTCACTGACCTTAGGACAGGGGTTTTTAACAAGGGGAACTTGATCTTGAATTGAAATTAAAAAACACTTTATTCTTGTGGGGATGTGTTGGTGTAGGTGTGATTTATTTATGAAATAATACACAGTATAACATGGACTTAGTAAGGGGTCTGCGGTTTTCACCTGACTGACAAAGGGGTCTGTTGGACATAAAAGGTTAAGAATCCCTGCCAATAGAAATTGAAGACCTTAAAAACCATTCACAAACTTACTTGGCAGGAGAGATACCATGAACACAAAGTGGTTTTCCCAGGATGAGGATTATCCATTGCATTCTGCATGTTCTGACCCCTGCAATTTCCCCAAATGTGGGAAATTTAGTCTGCAAAATTTGTGGTAGGGAGGGATTGCATTTGCTCTCTCCTTGGTAAAAATAAATAAATAAATAAAAAATCAATCACAAGTAAAATGATTGAAATAGTCATCAAACAGCTCCCCAAAATGAAAAGCCCAGGACCAGATGGTTTCACAGGAGAATTCTACTAAGCATTCATAGATGTAATACCAATCTTACTTAAACTCTTCCAAAAAATTAAACAAGAATGAATGCTACTAAACTCAATCTATGAAGCCAATATCACCCTAATACCAAAGCCAGATAAAGATAATAAGAAAAAGAAAATTACAGACCTATTTCCCTATTGAATACAGATACAAAAATTGTCAACAAAATACTTCCTAATTGAATCCAACAACACATTAGAAGAATTATTCATCATTGTTAAGTGAGTTTTAGACCAGGCATAAAAGGGTGTTTCAACACAAGAAAATCAATCAGTATAATGCACTACATTAATAAATCAAAAAAGAAAAATCACATGAGCCTATCAATTGATACAGAAAAGGCATTTGACAAAATACAGCATATTTTCTTCATAAAAATACTATAAAAGATAGGAATCTAAGGAAACTTTCTCACATGATAAAGGCCATATATGAAAAACCCAAAGATAACATTGCAATCAATGATGAAATACTGAAAGTTTTGCCATTGGGATCAGGAAAAACACAGGGGTGCCCACTGTAACCACTATTGTTTAATATAGTGCTAAAGGGTCTAGCTAGAGCAATCAAGCAAGAAAAAAGAATAACAGTGATCCAAATTGGAAAGGAAGAAGTAAAACTTTCACTATTTGCAGATGATATGATTCTATACATAGAAAATCCATAAAATCCACAACAAAGCTGCTGAAGCCTATAAAAGATTACTGCGGAGTGGCAAGATACAAGATTAGTACACAAAAATCATTAGTGTGTATGTACTGTAGTAATGCAAAATCTGAGGAAGAAGTCAGGGAAAACAATTCCATTTACATTAGTAACTAAAAGAATCAAATATTAAGAATAAACCTCACCAAGGATGTAAAGCACTTGTATTCAGAAAACTACAGTGCATTGCTAAAAGAAAATTTTAAAAGACCTAAATAAATGGGATAATATTTTGTGCTCATGAATTGGAAGAATAAGTACCTTTAATATGCCAATTCTGTCCAAATTGATACACAGATTCGATGCAACCCCAATAAATATTCCACCAGCATTTTTAAAAGAAATGTAAAACAAAATAATCAAATATATTTGGAAGGGTAAAGGGCCTGAGTAGCCAGAAACATCTTAAAAAGGAAGAGCGAAGTTGGACTATCACTTACAGATTTTAAATCATATTACATAGGTACAGTGGTAAAAACAGAATTGTACTGGCATAAAGATAGACAGATAGACCAGTGGGACTGAATTGATGGTTCAGAATCGGAGCATCACATCTATGGTCAAGTGATTTTTAACAAGGCTGTCAAAACCACCCGGGTGGAGCAGAACAGTCTATTCAACAAGTGTTGCTGCAAAAACTGGATATCTATATCCAAAAGAAAGAAAGAGGACCCCTATCTCATACCTTATACAAAAATTAACTCAAAATGGATCAAAGGTCTAAATATAAAAGCTAGTACCATAAAACTCCTACAAGGAAATGTAGGGAATCATCTTCAAGACCTGGTGGTAGGTGATGGATTCTTATACCTTACACTGAAAACATGAGCAAAGAAAGAAAACATGGATAAATGGGACTTTTGTGATTCAAAGGACTTCATCAAGAATGTGAAAAGACCACTCACTCAATGCGAGAAAATATTTGGAAACCACATATCCAATAAGGTTGATTTCCATGCTATATAAAGAGATGATACAATCAACAATATAAAAGCAAGCAACCCAATTTAAAAGTAGGTAAAAGACTTAAATAGTCATTTCTCCAAAGAGAAAATACAAATGGCAAAAAGCACATAAAAAATATTCAGTATCACTAACTATTAGGGAAATGCAAATCAATATGACAATGAGATATCTCACACCACATAGAATGGCCATTAATTTTGTTAAAAGAATAAAACAAAAAACTATAAGTGCTGGAGAGGATGTGGAGAAATAACATTCCATCATTGTTGGTGGGAATGTAAAATGGTGCAGCCTTTGTGGAAGACAGTTTGTCAGTTCAAAAGGAAGCTAAATATAGAACTGCCATATGATCCAGCAATTCCTTTACTAGGAATATATCCAGAAGAATTAAAAGCTGTGACACAAACAGACATTTGCACACCAGTGTCATAGTGGTCTTATTCCCAATTGCCAAAGGATGGAACCAACCCAAGTGTCCATCAACCAATAAATGCATAAACAAAATGTGGTTTATACATATGATGAAAGACTATGCTGCTATAAGAAATGAAATTGGGACACTGATGATAACATAGATGATCCTTGAAGACATTCTACTGAGTGAAATAAGCCAGTCACAGAAGTACAAATATTGCATTGTCTCACTAACATGAACTAAATACAAAAAACAAATACATGGAGTTAAAGCCTAGAGTATAGCTTATTAAGTGATAGGAGGAGGGGAGGGCTGAGAAGAGATACTGATGCTGAAGATATATGGAAGTTTTAACTGAGTTGATTGTAAAACTGTGGAAATGGATAGAGTTGATGGTAACACATTAAAATGAGTAGAAATAACACAGTTGGTTAATAAATGGAAATGTGGCTGAAAAAGAGTAGTCTAGGGATGTAAATTGTCAACTGAAAGAAAGCTGGACAATATTCTAGGGACTGAATAACATAGCAAACTGAGAGGTGGATGAGAAATGTGGTTAATAGTGTAAATACAAGATTGTCCTTCTATGAACATGAACAAATGTAAATCACTATTAGAAGGCAGTAAGAATATTGAGAAGCATAGGAAAAATGCAATTAATGTAACCAATGGACTATATTGTAATATTGTAATATTTTTGCATCAATGTCAAAGGCGTATTTTGTTAATAATAGGGGTTATGAAAAATATATACCAAATGTATGCGATAAACCACAATTATTGGTAATAGTCTGATGAAATTATCTTATAAACTGTAACTAATGTTCCACAACAATATAGTATGTTGGTGGAGGAATGTTGTACAGGAATTCTGCACATTTACATGATTGTTTTGCAAGTTCACAGTTTCTCTAATGAAAATGTATTTTTTAAAAGGGGTATAAGACTTTGTTTAGTTGAATCATGGAGCACAAGTTGGCCTACACTAAATGAAGTGGAAATGCCAGAACTGCCCTGATTTAATGTAGATGAAGAGGTGCAAAAGTTTAGGGAGATTGGAATGCTAGAGTGGATTTATCTTGTGAGACATGTTTAACCACCCAGAAGTGCCCAGAAGACACAACTTTCACAACTTTGAGGAATAAATTTGTGATAGCACCATGTACCCTGAAGAGCTCTGTGGTCACTCTTCTAAGTAGGTCAGATATTACTATGGGAACTGCTGACACTACATTTGCATCCTTAATTACAATTAGGATGATCAGTTCCCAGGTTGGCAGGAGTCTAATTGAGGCATTTATTTGCCCAACACAAGGGGGCATAGTGACTGTAATGGACAGGAGAGTCAAAACAGTAATCAAAACAGTCTGTCTCACAGAGACATGGCATTGCCTATTTGACTATGAGGTACTTAGAAGTGAAATAAATAGGCAGTCTTCTAAATTCTTATGTGATCTGTATAAGTAGAAGATTTCTAGGCCAAATAAACAAAAGTCTAACTTGAATTTAAAAAAAAGTCATGGCCCCTCAATCAATTCCCAGACATGAGAGGGTTTAAAAAGTTCAGAATTCTCTGAATGAAGGGTAAGCCATGTCCCCTTGGGGAAGAACACTGCACCCTATTAAAAATTTATGCTATTAATATTCCTCTTGGTTTTCCCCAAAGGAACCTATGGCCTTTTACCAGGGTGGCTGAGTTTTGGGAAAAAGGAAATGATCACACACTTCAGCAATTCCTGGACAATGGCTCTGAATTAACACTAATTCCAGGAGATCTTAATCATCAATGTGGTCCACCAGTCAAAGTAGGGGCTTATGGAGTTCAGGTGATTGATGAAGTTTTAGCTTAGGTCCATCTCACAGTGGGTCCAGTGGGCCCCCAAACCAATTCTGTGGTTACTTCCCCAGTTCCAGGATGCATAATTGTAATAGACACACTCAACAAGTAGCAAAATCCCCACTTGTGTTCCCTGACTTATTGAATAAGGACTATTATGGTAGAAAGGTGAAGTGGAAACCACTGGAACTGCCTTACTTAGTAAATAGTAAATTAAAAGTAATACCACATTCCTGAAAGGATTGCAGAGATTGGTGTCAACATCAAGGACTTGAAAGATGTAGCAATAGTTATTCCCACCATGTCTCCATTCAACGGTCATATTTGGCCCAATGACTCTTGAATGATGACAATGGGTTATCATATATTAAACAAGGCAATGACTCCAATTGCAGCTGCTCTTCCAGATGTGGTATCACTGCTGGAGCAAACAGCAAATCCACTGGTACCTGGTATATGGGTATTGATTTGACAATTTTTCTCTGGCACCTGTTAGTAAAAATGACAGGAAACAGCTTCCTTTCATCTGGCAAGTACAGCAATAAACTTTCACTGTAATACCACAGGTTTACATCAACTCTGCAGCCCTATCTCATAATCTAGTCCATAGGAACAATGATCACTTTTCCATAAGAAATCACACAGGTCCATTACATTGATGAAATTATGCTGACTGGACCTAGAGATCAAATTGTAGCAACTACTATAGTCTTATTGATAAGATACTGGTATATCAGAAGATGGGAAACAATCCAAAAACAATTCTGGATCCTTTCACCTCCGTGAAATTTCTAGGCATCCAGTGCTGTGGGACATCAAGATAGCCCTTGTATCTGGTCCTTCCTACAGCCAAAAATGAGGCACAATGCCTAGCTACTTCTATGGCTTTTCAAGGAAATATATTCCTCATTTTGGTGTGCTACTCCACTCCATTTAACAAGTGACCCAAAAAGTCACAAAGCTGGGCATACGAAGTGGTATATTCAAGATCATGCCTGAGAACACCCTGAAGACACAAAAAAGTTACAAAATTTGGTATATTTACCCAATGAAATCATATTCAGCCATAAAACTGAATGTAGTTATGATGCATGATGTGACATGGATGAACTTTGAAAGCATGCTTATTAAAATAAGCCAAATCCAAAGGACAAATATTGTATGATTATATTTATATGAAATATCTAGAAAGGAAAGTTCATAGATACAGGAAGTAGATTAAAGGTTACAGGGACCAAAGTAAGGAGAAATAGAGAGTTATTGCTTAATGGGAAATAATTTATGATTTGGGTGATGAAAAATTTTGATAATGGAAGGTGGTG
The DNA here is from genome assembly GCA_029593785.1 of Cabassous unicinctus. Lineage (NCBI taxonomy): Eukaryota > Metazoa > Chordata > Mammalia > Cingulata > Chlamyphoridae > Cabassous > Cabassous unicinctus. The sequence continues at coordinate 28,365 of JAQZBX010003361.1, forward strand.
ATATTAGCAAGGCATTGTAAAAGCAATCAATGGCTTTAAATTGCAAACTTATGATTAAAATGGTAAATTTTATGGTACATATATGTTACCACAAGGAAGAAAAGAAGAGAATAACATGATTAAATACAAAATAAGTGACCTGGAATATAATTAGTGTATGGATTATAGGAGGTAAATGCTGGGCCTCCTTATGTGAGTTAATTTGTGTAACAAATGAAACAGTGTAAGCATTATTACATATAATGCTATTACAATTCATTATGGGAGTTGGGGTTTAAGCTGGCTTATAAGCCAGTGGAGGATCTGTTCATTCATTCATTCATTCATTCATTCTTCCAAAAGAAGTTGGAGTGTATTTTCAAAGTAATTGTCAGGCATGGTCCTAGACTCTAGAAGTGGAATGGAGTCAAGACAGATCAGGATCCTACCCTCAGGAACCTTGGGGTAAAAGGAGGAAAATAAATAAATAACTGGATAAAATAAATATAGATTATTTCAATGCTGAGTAGGAATTAAAAAGGTTTTTCTAATCACTAATAAGAGGGTGGGGATCTATTTTACATAGATCTACTCATCTGAGTGATGATGTGGCATTCAGAATGAGATCTGGAGGAGAGAAAAAATCCAGCCATGCCAAGTACTAAGGAGAAGGCACTACAGACAAAAGTCACAGCAAGGGCAAAGCCATGAGGTGGGAACAGCACTAAGCCCTTTGTAGAAACAAACCGGAGCATTTGGAAGAAGTTTGGCTATGCAAAAGGAGAAATAGGCAAAAGGAAGTTCTCAGGAAGATTTGAAAGCTATGACAGGTTTGGATTTTATTCACAGCCTCTCTATATGTAAAGGGGCGATAATGGTGTGATGGGGTGGGAGCAAGGCAGAAGAACCAGGATGAACAAGGTAGTCCATGAACAAGTGATTTTAGCAGCCTGATTGTAGAGGGCAATTGTGGTGGAAACAGGAGAGGTGGCTGGAGTCCAACATTCAGGCTATATTATGAAGGGCTAAATTTAGCTTCAACTTATATTTCCTGTAAGCAATAGTACATTGTTGATTATTTATTAGAAGAATGCTTTTGTGAAATAAAAACTGTACAACATATTAGAGTAGAGAATGCAAAAACATGTAAAATATAATCCCTACTGACTTTACTGAATCAATCTTAAAAGTTGTGTCTTAGGAATATGACTGATTGATGAACATGAAATAAGTTTAAGAAAATTTTGCTACGTCATTTGCAGTGGATATATTTTGCTTCACTTGTTCTCCTGCTTCCTCAACAATCTTGCTCCATCCCCTGTGATGTCACCTAGTCCCTTTCTCTGACTTCTCTTTGGCACCTAAACATGATCTCTCCTCTCTGTTTCATCCATCACTAAGTAAATAGTCTCTTTGAAGCCATGTAATTCTCTAAAACGTACCTCTATCCTTTCAGAGTTAGGCTTCTTGGAAGAGTCAAGAGCATTCCCTGTCTCTACATCCCAATTTCTGATTTAAACCATCTTCATTTGGCTCCCCATGATCTTAAACTCACTCCACCATAGCCAACCACTCTACCGAAATTGCTCTGCTAAATTTATCAGTTATATTCACCTTCTCAAATATAATGGGTATTTTCCTTTTGCTGTCATTCCTGACCTCATTTTTTTCTGATTTTCTAGGCTTTAGTGTTGATTTGATAATATTCTCCTACCTACTTGATGTCATAATTTTTGCTATCCCTCCTAATTCTCTGTTTATTCTTTCTCAGCTAGCTCTATCTCTGTTTACCGCTTATATGTTAATGTTACAAAAACTTCCAGCTCCTGCTCATTTCCTTGCCCTTTCTATGAGTGACTTCATCCAAAACTATGATTTAAACTCACTCAATCTGCCAATGAGTTACAACTCTTCACATCTAGTTCAGAACACTCTCCAGAGCTCCACATCTGAATTTCCAATGAGAATATCATGGGTACCTCAAAATAAACCTCTTCCTCAAAGTTCTGCCCCTCTTTCTGGTCAAAAAGAATGTTACCACTATCTACCTATTGCTTAAGCCTTAAACCTGAAGGTTTCCTTGACACCTCCCTCTTTCACCCTTAGATATAATTAGCAATGGGCACCGGACAATTCTACTTCTTAAATTTATTTTATTAATTTAGCCCTGCTTATTTTCCCTGTTGCCCTACTCTTAACCAAGGTTTTCACTGCTTATTTCCTGGATATCTGACACAATCTTCCAATTGGTTCCTTTTCCCTGAGACCAGACTCCTCCAAATTTATCCTTTATCTTTATAAAATGCAAATTTGATGTTATCTTGTACGAATTATAATCTAAGGATTGCAATATACATCTTGCATATTGCATTATCACAATCTACTTCAGATTGTTTTAATGCAAGAAAAATTGCACTTTGCTTCAATATACCTCCATTTTCTCCTCCTTTCTTTTTTGCTTTTATTGCTATATATTTTATAGATAGATGTTAAAACTTCAATCAAATGTTATAATTATTGCTTTATAGAATCTTATGTATTTTAAAGTAAATATTAAATAAAATATGTAACTAAAGAATCTATTATTTCATCCCACATTATTATTATTATTATTGGTGCAATATATTTATCCCTAAAAATTTGAATCACAGTCTGGAGTAATTTATTTTCAGTCTGAAGTACTTCCTTTAGTATATCTTGTAAGGAATGTATGTTACCAACAAATTCTCTCAGTCTTTGTTTATCTGGAATTTTCTTCCTTTCCCTTTCCTATATGAAAGTTAGCTTTGCTGGATATATAATTCTTGGCTAAGACTTTTCTTCCAGAACTTTGACTATGTCAGGCCACTTCCTTGTGGCATCCAGCCATTAATCATCTTTATGTTTCCCTCTATGTGATGAATTATTTTCCCATGCTGTTTTCCAGATTTTCTCTTTATCTTTGGCTTTCACAATTTGGTTATGATGTTTGTAGGTATGTATCTCTTTTTTTTCCCTACTTGAGTTTGTTGAGGTTTGGAAATGTAAAATAATATTTTTCATTTCATTTGGGGTATTTTCAGTCATTACTTCTTTAAAAATATTTTATGACCTTTTTTAATCACTCCTTCTGGATGTCCTGTTACACATATTTCATATATTTGATATTATATTACAGGTTTCTGAGGCTTTGTTCATTTGAATTGTCTTTTTTACTGATACTGAGAGTAGATAATTTAAATTTATCTATCTTCAAGTACATTGATTAATTCATTTGCCATCTTGAAACTAGAGATTATCTATTGGATTTTTCAAATTAATAATTGTTTTTTCATTTAATACTAAGATTTTACTTGGTCCTTTTTATATAACTTCTATCTCCTTTTTGACAGTTTCATTTTGTTCCTTCATTGTAGCCCTTTCTTTCATTCTTTAAACATGATTTACTTTAATTTCATAAACATATTTGTAATCACTGCTTTAAATTCTTTGTCTGCTAATTTGAAGTCTGAGGATACTAGGAGAGAGTTTCTATTGACTATGTCTTTCCTGTCTATGGGTCACTTTATTTATTTTGAAAATTTATCATTTTAGGTGACATATTGTACTATGTCTGGATTCTGACTTTTCCCCTGAAGGTTTTTGTTGATGTTGTTCCTGCTGCTCTTGCTATTGATTGTTTCTTTGTTCATTCATTCTTGTGACAGTTTGAAGTTCTTTTATGAATCCTCAAAATAAACTAATCCATTCCTGTGTGAGAGACCTTTTTGACTTGACTGCATCAGTGAGGTATGATTCAGGTTGAGTCTCTATGCTCTTGCTGGGGCTGATAAAAATGGAGACACAGAGAGAGACACACACAGGAAAAGGAGCCACCATATTCGATCCTGCAAAGTGAGAGAAAGGACTCCAGTTTCACCCACAGCTCAGCTGCAAAGACAGAAGCTCATGAGAGGCTCAAAGAGCTGAGCCCCATTGAAAGATGAGCCATATGTCTGATAACTTGCAGCTGAACTCCAGAAGAAAGGGTACAAGCTGAGACTAATGTAGGAGGCCTGAAAGAGAAAAACCCTATGCTTAAAGTTGAGCTCCAGGAGTTGGGCTCCAAGAGATGTTGGGCCTGGAGGGGAAGTCAGAGACCTTAACAGAGATTGGTGGACATTTTGATTCCATGTGGACAGACAAAAGGGTCAACCATAGTTGACTTTGGTGAGAAAGCTCCTCTGATGGTGCCATGATTTGGATATTTCATGGCCTCAGAACTGTAAACTTTTCCCCCAAATAGATCCCCTAAATAAAAGCCAACCCATTTCTGGTACTTTGCATTGGAAGGCTTTTTGGTGAACTAAAACAGATGGTACCAAGAGAGTGGGGTGCCACTGCTTGCAATTACCAAAGATGATGGAAAGTCTATAAATGGGTAAGGGGTGGTTTTTTTTTTTCAAGGAATTGTGAGATGCTTGATAGAAAATGCTTACATTTCTTTGAAAAGACTTTTGGTAAAAATATGTAGGTTAAATATGATAAGACCTTAGTGGAAATGGTGAAACTATTATTGGAAACTAGAGGGAAAACAAATCTTGTTTTAAAGTTGCAGAAAATTTGGCAAAATTCACTTCTGATGTTAGATGAAAGGCAGAAATTGAAAATGATGAGCTTGGACATTTATTTATGGATATTTCCAGATTAAATGTGGAAAATGCAGCCTAACTTCTCCATATAGCTCATAAGAAAATGTAAGAGGAAATAGATAAACTAAGAATTGAAATGCTGGGCACAAAGAAACCAGAAATCGATGGCTTGGGAAATTCAAAGCTTCCAAAAAACAAGGCCCCAGAGAACAGTGTGTAAATGAGAATGCAGCCATTGGTCAAGCCCAAGGGATGGTTGGGCCCTATGAGGCTCTGAGGAGAAGACATCATTCTGTAGATGACTCTCAGACTTTGAAATTTAATGGAGTATGCCCTGCAGGTTTTTAGACCAGTGATGCTTGCTTTCCTTCTGTTTTCTCCTTATGGTAATGCAAAATTTTATCCTATATCCAACTTGTTTTATAAGTTTCACAGGGAGACAGCCAGAGGGAAAGTTTGCCCTAAGATAAACTGCATGCCTTTAACTTTTTTTTGTGTGTGTGCATTGTTCCCATAGCTATTGCAATACCAGGTCGATGAATGGAGTGAGGAGAGCAAGCTATTATCCATTTCCCTATTCCAAAAATCCATTAAATATATTGTCCTCAGAGAATTTATCAATATTAAGCTAAGAATGGATGCTACACACGATCTTAGCCAAAAGGCTGAGAAGCAATATATAACCGATTTTGATGTGATTCTTTACTTAGCATTGCTTTCCATGGAAAGACTCTCTGAAAAGCACCATATGCTGGCAGGATGGGAAACTGCACAAAGTACAAAAGGTTTTTGGAGTCTCAGACCCCTTGAATCTAGTGTATGCCCCATTAATATATCCCTGCCTTTGTTTTGATAACTTAAGTTTGGCAATTTTAAAGACAGAATAAGTTGAACCAAAAATCAAAGGGGATCCATGAAACAAAACAACTAGGCAAAAAAGAGATTGACCATCAGAGTAAATTCACCAACATAATCAGATGCAGATACATCGGCAAAATATTACAAGTGATATGAAGAATCAGGAAAATATAGCCCAGCCAAAGGAACAAGACAAAAATCCTGATGAGAAGCTAATTAAAAAATTTGGGACAACTAATCAAAAATGGTCACACAAATCTCTTAAATCAATTCAGAGAGTTGAAGGAAAATATGACTACATAGATCAATGATATTCCAAAGACGCTGGTGAGAACAAGGAGCAAGTTGAAAACCTGAAGAGAAAAATGGCAGAGCAATGGGAATGAAAGACAAAATAGATGAGATTAAAAATATATAAGAAAGCTAGCACATATGTCTCAAGCAGTTGAGCCCATGCCTCCCACATAGAGCATCCTGGGTTCAGTTCCTTATGCCTCGTGAAAAAAAAAAAAAAACAAGCAAAATAAATGGTAAAACCTACTCAGGAAGCCAATGTAGCTCAGGGGTTGAATGCAGGCTTCCCGTATATGAGGGCCTGGGCTCATTCCCTAGCCTTTGGTACTTCAAAAGAAAATACATAAGAAGCATATATCAGCAAATTTGAAATGGGTGAAGACAGAATTAGTGAAATAAAAGACAGAGCATCTGAACTTGAAAAGCTAGGAAAACAGAAAACGAAAAGAATGGAAAAAAATGAACAGTTTCCCAAGGAATAGAATAACAGTGCAAAATGCACAAATGTTATAGGTGGCCCAGAAGAACAAAAGAATGAGAAAGGGGTAGAAAGAATATTTGAGGTAGTAATAACTGAAAATTACCCAACCCATATGAAAGACTTAAATAATAATATCCAAGGACAAGGAATTCCAAACAGAATAAATCTGAATAGACCTACTCAGAGACACCTACTCTTCAAAATGTCAAATACTAGATATAAGGAGAAGATTTGGAAAGCAGCAAGATAAAGACAATGCATCATCTACAAGCAAAGTTCGATATGTCTAAGTGCTGATCTCATCAGAAACCGTGGAAGTGAAAAGGCAGTGGTATGATATAGTTAAGGTACTGAAAGAGAAAATATGCCAGCCAATGTTTCTTTATGCAGAAAAACTGTCCTTCAAAAATCAGAATGAGTTTGAAATCTTCACAAACAAAAAGGAAGAGAGTACATTACCAAAAGACCAGATTTAGAAGAGATACTAAAGGGACTGCTATATCCTAAAAGAAAAAAACAGGGGCAAGAGATTTGGAGAAGAGTATAAAAATAAAGAGTATTAGTAAGAGTAAATTAAAGGGTAAACAGACAGAATAGTAAAATATGACAATGGAAACCCAAAGGTTAAAGTACATGAAGTATGTAATGCCTTTACAGTAATAACATTGAATGTTAATGGATTGAATTGCCCAATCAAAAGGCATAGACTGACAGAATGGATAAAAAATATGGGCCATCTATATGCTTTCTACAAGAAAACCAACTTAGATGCAAGGACACAATCAGGCTAAAAGAGAAAGTTTGAAAAAAGTTCGGGAGTAGCAACAGTAATATTGGACAAAATAGATTTTAAATGCAGCACTGTTATAAGAGATGAAGAAAATCATTATGGATTAATTAAGGGCTAATATACCAGGAAGAAATAACAATTATAAGTGTATATGCACCTAACTAGGGTATCCCAATATACACGAGTCACACACTGGTAAAACTGAAGGGAGAAATTGATGTCTCTAAAATTATAGTTGGAAACTCCAATACACCAATCTCAGCATTAGATAGAACATCTGGAGAGAATATCAATAAGGAAAAAGAGCATGTGAAAAAAATGATAAATAAACCAGACCTAACAAACATTTATAGAACATTTAACCCTAAAACAGCAGGATATATATTCTTCTCAAGTGTCCATGGATCTTTCTCCAGGATAGTCAATATGTTGGAGCTCAAGACAGGTCTCAATAAATTTAAATGATTGAAATTATACAAAGCACCTCTTCTGATTATAATGGAATGGAGCTGGAAATCAATAATGGGAAAAAGGGAAAATTCACAAATATATGGAAATTAAACAACTCACTGATAAATAATCAGTGGATCAAAGAAGAAATTACTAGAGAAATTAGTAAATATCTCAAAAAGAATGAAAATGAGAACACAACATATCAAAACCTATGGGATACAACAAAGGCAGTGCTGAGAGGGAGATTTATAGCCTCAATGCTTATATTAAAATATAAGAAACAACTAAAATCGAAGACTTAAATGCACACCTGTGGGAACTTGCAAAAGAAAAGCAAACTAATCCCAAAGCAAGCAGAAGGAAAGAAACAGTAAAGTTTGGCATGGAAATAAATGAGATTGAGAACAAATCAATAGAGAGAATCAACAAAACCAAAACTTGGTTTTTAAGGAGACCAACAAAATTGACACTTAGCTAGACTAACAAAGAAAAAATAGAGAGAAGATAAAAATAAATAAAATCAGAAATGAGAGGGAGACATTACCATTGGCCCCACAGTAATATGAAAGATCATAAAAGGATACTATGAACAACTATATGTCAACAAACTAGACAACATAGAATAAATGGAATAATTCCTAGAAACAACCTACAATGACCCTAGAAGAGATAAAAGTCCTCGACAAGCCAATCACAAGCAAAAAGCAAACAATCATCAGAAACTGCCCAAAAATGAAAAGCCCAGGAACAGATATTTTCATATGTGGATTCTACCCATCATTCAAAGAAGCCCTAATACCAATCTTGCTCAAACTCTTCCAAAATATTGAACAGGAGGGAATGCTAGCAAACTCATTCTATGAGGCCAACATCACCCTAATGTCAAAGCCAAATAAAGATACTATGGAAACAAAAATTACAGATCAATTTTTCTAATGAATCCTTGAGGATTTGCAAAAATCCTCAAGAAAATACTTGCTACCCAAATCCAAAAGCATATTAAGAGAACAATACACCAAATAAAGTGGGTTTTATCCCTGGTATCTAAAGGTGTTTAACATAAGAAAATTAATTAGTGTAATAAACTACATTAATAAATTGAAGAAGAAAAAATTACATGATCATCTTGATTGTTTTTGAAAATGCACTTGACAAAATACAACATCATTTCTTGCTAAAAATAACTGTCTGAAAGATAGGAATATAATGAAACTTTCTCAACATGATAAAGTTCATATATGAAAACCTACAACTAACATTGTACTCAATGGTGAAAGACTGAAACCTTTCCCATTGAAATCAGGAATAAGACAAGGATGCCCAATTTCACAACTGTTATTCATTATTGTGCTAGATGTTCTAGCTAGAGCAGTTGGGAAAGAATAAAGAAATAGCACACACCCAAATAGGAAAGGACACCAACTAGGAAAGGAAGAAGTGAAACTTTTCCTTGGTGATATGATCCTATAACTAGAAAATCCCCAAAAATTCCACAGCAAAGGTATTAGAACTAATATATGACTTCAGCAAAGTGGTAGGATACAAGATTAATATGGAAAATTCAGTAGCCTTTCTAAACACTACTGAGAAATATGAGGAGGAAGTCAGGAAAAATGCATTTACAATAGTGAGTAAAAAAATAAAATATGTAGGAATAAATTAATCAAGGATATAAAGGACCTGTATTAAGTAAACTACAAAACATTGCTAAAAGAAACCAAAAAAAGACCTAAAAAAATGGAAGGACATTACATGTTCATATATTGGAAGACTAAATATCATTAAGATACCAATTCTATGGAGCAGATGTAGCTGAGTCGATGAGTGCCTTTCTCCCATGTACCATGTCCCAGGTTCAACCTCTGGTACCTCCTTAAATAAAAGATTTTTAAAAATTAAAAAAAAATATCAATTCTACCCAGACTGATTTACACATTCAACAAAATCCCAATAAAAATTCCAACAGTCTTTTCTGCAATAATGGAGAAGCCACCTACCAAATTTATTTGTAAGGTTAATGGGCCCTGAATAGCCAAAATGTCTTTAAAATGAAGAAAAAGGTTGGAGAAATTTCACTTTCTAACTTTAAAGCATATTACTTTGTGACAGTATTAAAAAGAGCATGGCACTGGCATAAAGATAGATTTATTGACAAATGGAATCAAACTGAGAATTCAGAAATAGACCACCACATCTAGCCAAGTGATTTTTGACAAGTGTTTCAAACCCACCCGGTTATGTCAGGGCTGTGTATTCAATGAATGATGCTGGGAGGATTGGATATCCATAGCTAAAAGAAAGAAAGAGGACCCCCATCTTACACTTTATGCAAAAATTAACTCAAAATATATCAAGTTAGTAATAGGACGGTTTGTGGGAAAAATACACCAAATATAAACTATGAACTATAGATAACAGCAATATTATGGTGATGTTTTTTCATCATTTGTAGCAAATGTGTCACAACAATGTATGATGTTGGTGGTCGGGCAATGTATGGGAGTCCTGAATGGTATGCATGATTTTTTTTTAAACTCACAACTTCTCAAATTAAGAAGTTGTACAAAAAATATCCTGAAGTCCTTGATGGTAGACTTTTTTAAAATTAATTTTTTAAATATTTTTAAAGAAGCTTTAGATTACACAATTTTTTTTCTTAAAAAACTATAAGGGATGTCCATATTCCCCACTCCCTCCCCCTTCCACACTTTCAACCTTTAATAACATCCTTCATTATTGTGGTACATTTGTTACAATTGATGAACACATATTGCAGCATTGCTACTAACTATGGACTATAGTTTACATTATAGTTTACGCTCTGTCCTGCACAATTTTGTAAGTTATGACAAAATATTTAACAGCCTGTATCCTTCATTTCAAAGTAATTCAGGACAATTTCAATGTTCCCAAAATGCCCCATATTTCACTTATTTTTCCCTCTCCCATCCCTCAGAATGTCTGGTGGTCACTGCCTTTATGTCAATGATGAGTTCTTCCATTGCTAGAATAATAATAATGTCGACCTTAGTCCATTGTTCATTTCCCTGATGATAGGCTTTTTAGTTAAAGACTAACTTCATTGAGGGAAGGGGAGGAAGTAGCTCAAGATTTAAGGGTTAAAAAACGGAATAGTGGAAACTGGTTAAAAATTGCATTGGAAAAAAATTTATCTACAACTCATCCAGCTTTGTCAGCTAATTTTGGCTGTTTATGTCATGGAGTTGAAGAGAAAAGCAAGGTGTTATTCACGAGGCAATTCATTGGAGCACTTCCTGAACTAAGAAAAACTAGAGGGAGAGAAGGCCAAGGATGAAATACTACCTAGGACATTACATCTAAGCAGAGTATTTCTCTTTCCTGCCCATGTGATCTGATTCATCCAAAAGGGTTCCAGTGAAAAGGATGATGGACTTGCAAAGATGAAGAGAACAGGAAATAAATGGGCTAGGGTTCATGTTGAAGACCAAAGAATATTGTATCATAAGGAAGAATTGCATCTCAAGACCCTGGGCTGAGTGTACAAGAATTTCATATTTTATATTTCAAAAATCTATCTCAGAAAGTGGATGTGGCTCATGTGATTGGGCTCCTGTCTACCATATAGGAAGCCCTGGATTTGGTTCCTGGAGTCTCCTGGTGAGGGCAAGCTGGCCCACATACATGGACAGCTGATGGCCCACATCCACAGAGAGCTAATGTCCAGCAACCATGCCTGTGGAGAGCTGACAGCCCATGGCCATGGAGAGCAGCTGCAGCAAGATGATGCAACAAAGGGAGACAAGCAAACACAGAGGAAATGCACAGTGAATGGACACAGAGAGTAGACAGTGAGCACAAGCAGTAAGAGGTGGGGATGAATAAATTTTAAAAATGCATTAAAAAGTCTTTCTCAAGAGATTCCAAAGTGAGTGGAGAGATCATTCCAGAGGTTATGCTTATGCACATCTCAGGAACATCTCCTTGACTGCCACAGTAAACTGCCTCAGAGATGCTTCTGAAGACTCTAGAGACATCTAGAGCTATAGGCAGGGAGACAACCCATGGAAATTGGCACCCCATTGAAAATCAGCATTAATTGATAATTGGCCTTATCATGGAATATATGATAACCTATCAAAGTAAGATTCATTTATAATTTTCCTGTTCAAAATTCTTCTTCCCCATTTGATTTGAACAAATAATTAGTACTATACTCACTAAATATATGTCATAGAGACTTAAATCTTCAGGTTGTTCATATAATGGTTGAGCCATGAATCTCAGTAGAATTGCAGCTAACACCTACTCCCCAGTTCATTGGATTCATCCAGGACAACTAACAAAAGGATGATGATGGACAATGCCCATCCAAAAATAGAGTATATACAACTGCAAGGAAAACAGTTCCATCCATCTATCCCATGGGATTTAAGACCCTTGCTTAATCAGAAGCAGAGTGGGCATCAACCTCCCCAAAACCTCAAGATTGAGGAATGAACACACATAAGGGGGGAATGCAACTATGGACTAAAGTAAAATTTATTATTCTATTAATGGAAGAACTTGTAATATTGATATAAAGACAGTGGTGACCAGACTTTCTGAAGGGAAAGAGAAGGAACATAGGTGTTACATGGAGCATTTTTGGGGGTATTGGAATTGTTTTGCATGATGTGATGATGGATACAGGCCAATATAAATTTTGCAAAAAAACAATAAAATTGTGTGGTGCAAAGTGTAAACCACAATATAAACTATAGACCATGGTTAGTAGCAATGCTTCAGTATGTACACAATTATATCAAATGTACCCCACTAAGGAAAGATGTTGTTAATGGAAGAATGTGTGGGAGAGCGAGGGGTTGGAATGTATGGGAATCCCCTATATTTTTGATATAACATTGTTGTAATCTAAAGCTTCTTTAAAAGAAAGAAAAAAGTCCATCTCAGAATTGCTGGATCCTGTTCAGTGCACAGTTTTCAGATTTTATGGTCTATAAATATAACAGTTGGTTACCTTTGAGTAAGCCTGTTATTTAGACCACTAATCCACAAGGTGTCTTGTCAGGGATAGAAATTACTGTACTTACTTGTAGTTTATTAGATGGATGGGCTGTTTTTTATTGGGCTTATGTTCAGAACAGTGTGAGTGTTAACAATAAAACTTTGGCTCTTCACCTCTAGTCTTTGATGCAAACACATTCTGGGAGCAGGTTCAAGAGTATGGCTCTGAAAGATGATAGCTGTCCTTACAATGGCAGGGCTGGCAACCACAACTCTTTACATAATGGTCACCAGCTCCCAATAAGCACACCAGCTGGAAAATAAACTACATGTGCCTTATTTTTATATTTCTATTCTTAATGTAGATGCACTAAAGATTGTAAGTTACCAGATAAGTCTAAGAATTAAGTTTTTTAGAAGTGGATAAATAATAAAAATTTAAAAATGGTCAGAATAAAATGATTAATAGAACTCTTCCAAAGTAATGGGAACTTTTCTTTTTATCAAGAGCTCTAAAGAGCTTATAAACTTTATCAAATAAAATTCATAGAGATATATGTACAATCTAAACAATAATTAAAAATTAAGGTGACTAATATTCCATTGTATGTATGTACCACATTTTACTTATCCATTCATCTGTTGATGGGCACCAGGGCTGATTCCAACATTTGGCAATGGTGAACAATGCCACTATGAACATTGGTGTGGATATATCTGTTCGTGTCTTTGCTTTCAGTACTTCTGGGTATATACCCAGCATTGGAATTGCTGGATCATACGGAAGATCTATTTTTAGTTTTCTGAGTAACTGTCAAGCTGTCCTCCACAGTGGCTGGACCATTCCACAATTCCACCAGCAGTGGATGAGGGTTCCTATTCCTCCACATCCTCTCCAACACTTAAGAATCTGCTGTTTTTTTAATAGAGTCCATTCTGATGTGTGTAAGATGGAATCTCATTGTAGTTTTGATTTGCATTTCCCTGATAGCAAGCAATGTTGAGCATTTTTTTCATGTGCTTTTTAGCCATTTGTATTTCTTCCTTGGAGAAGTGTCTTTTGAGGTGACTTGCGCATTTTTTAAATTGATTGCTTGTCTTTTATTTTTCAAGGTATAGGATTTCTTTATATATGGAGGATATTAGGCTCTTATCAGATATATGGTTACCAAATATTTTCTCCAATTGGGTAGGCTGCCTTTTTATTTTCTTAATAAATTCCTTTGAGGTGCACAAGTTTTTAATTTTGAGGAGATCCCATTTATCTATTTTTTCTCTTGCTGCTCGTGCTTTGGCTGTGAAGTTCACGAAACCATTTCCTATTACAAGGTCCTGTAGATGCTTTTCTACATAATCTTCCAAGGTCTTTATGGTTTTGGCTCTTATATTTAGATCTTTGATCCATCTTGAGTTGATTTTTGAATAAGGTGTGAGATGGTATTCTTCTCTCATTCTTTTGGAAATGGATATCCAGTTCTCCAAGCACCACTTGTTAAAGAGCCATTCTCTCCCAACTGAGTGGGCTTGGTAGCCTTGTTGAATATCAGATGACTGTATATGTGAGCATCTATATCAGAACTCTCAATTCAATTCCATTTGTCAGCAGGTCTATCCTTGTTCCAATACCATGCAGTTTTGATCACTGTAGCTTTGTAATATGTTTTAAAGCTCAGTAATGTGATACCTCCAACTTCATTTTTCATTTTCAATATGTCTTTGACAATTCGGGGCCCCTTACCTTTCCAAATATATTTTGTGGTTAGTTTTTCCAGTTCCTTAAAAAATATAGTGTTGATTTTATTGGGATTGCATTAAATCTGTAGATTAATTTGGGTGGGATAGACATCTTGATATTTAGTCTTCCTATCCATGAACAGGGAATATTTTTCCATTTATTTAAGTCTTCTTTGATTTCCTCTATCCGTGTTGTGTAGTTGTCTGTATATAAGTCCTTTACATCTTTAATTAAATTTATTTGTAGGTATTTGATTCTTTTAGTTACTATTTTAAATGGCATTTTTTTCTTGATTTCCTCCTCCGATTGCTCGTTATTGGTGTACAGAAATGCTCCTGATTTTCGAGCATTGCTCTTATAGCCTGCAACATTACTGAACTCCTTTTTAAGTTTTAGAAGTTTTGTTGTCGATTTCTCTGGGCTTTCTATGTATAGGATCATGTCTTCTGCAAATAATGAAATTTTTACTTCTTGTTTTCCAATCTGGATGACTTTTATATCCTTTTCCTGCCTCAGTGCTCAAGCAAGTACTTCTAGGACAACGTTAAATAGGAGTGGTGATAGTGGGCATCCTTTTCTTGTTCCCGATCTCAGATGGAAGGCTTTTAGGATTTCACCGTTGAAGATGACGTTACCTTTGGGTTTTTCATAGACACCCTTTATCATATTCAGAAAGTTTCCTTCTATTCCTATCTTTTGCAGTGTTTTTATCAGGAAAGAGTGCTGTATTTTGTCGAATAATTTTTCTGCATCTATAGAGATGACCATGTGATTTTTTTCTTTCAGTTTGTTTATGTGGTGTATTACATTGATTGATTTTCTTATATTGAACCATCCTTGCATACCTGGGATGAAGCCCAATTGGTCATGGTGTATAATTCTTTGGATATGTTGTTAAATGTGATTAGCAAATATTTTGTTGAAGATTTTAGCATCTAGGTTCAATTCAGAAATTGGTCTGTAATTTTCCTTTCTAGTGCTATCTTTGTTTGGTTTTGGTATGAGGGTAATGTTGGCATCACAGAATGAGTTAGGCAATCTTCCTTCTATTTCTATTTTTTGAAAGAGCTTGAGTAGAATTGGTATTAGCTCTTTCTGGAATGTTTGGTAGAATTCAGCTGTGAAGCCATCTGGTCCTGGGCTTTTCTTAGTTGGGAGGTTTTTGATAACTGAGTCTATCTCTTTACCTATAATTGGACTGTTGAGTTCATCAATTTCTTCTCTCATCAATGTAGGCTGTTTGTGCATTTCTAGAAACTTGTCCATTTCCTCTAAGTTATCATTTTTTTCGGCATATAATTTTTCAAGGTATCCTCTTATGATACTCTTTATTTCTGTGGTGTCAGTAGTGATATCCCCTTGCTCATTCCTTATTTTGTGTATTTGCATCTGTTCTCTCTTTTTCTTTGTTAGACTGGCTAAAGGTTTGTCAATTTTATTGATATTCTCGAAGAACCAGCTTTTGTTTTTGTTTATCTTTTCTAGAGCTTCCTTATTCTCTATTTCATTTAGTTCTGCTCTGATCTTTGTTATATCCTTCCTTCTACTTCCTTTAGGTTTAGTTTGTTTTTGTTTTTCTTATTCCTCCAAGGGTGCAGTTAGGTCTTCAATTTTGGCTCTTTCTTTTTTTAATATATGTATTTATGGCTATGAACTTCCCTCTCAGGACTGCTTTTGCTGCATCCCATAAGTTTTGAAATATTTTCTTGTCAGTTTCATTAGTTTCCAGGTAGTTGCTGATTTATTTTGAGAATTCCTCCTTGACCCACTGTTTGTCTAAGAGTGTGTTGTTTAACTTCCATATCCTTGTGCCTAACCTGTTCTTCTGGCCCTTAGTGATTTCCAATTTCATTCCTTTGTGATCAGAGAAATTACTTTGTATAATCTCAATCTTTCTGAATTCATTGAGAGTTGTTCTGTGGCCTAGCATGTAGTCTATCTTGGAATAAGATCCATGTGCACTCAAGAAGAATGTAAATTCTGCTGTATTTGGTTGTAGTGTTCTGTATATGTCTATTAAGTCTAGGTCCTCCAATGTATTGTTGAGAGTCTTTGTTTCTTTATTAATTCTTTCTCTAGATGTTGTGTTTAATGATAAAAATTGTGTAATAAATTCCCCTGTTGTAATTGTAGAGGCATTTATTTCTCCACTTAGTTTTTCCAGGGTTTGCTTCATGTATTTTGAGGCACCCCAATTAGGTGCATAAATGTTTATGACTGTTCTCTCTTCTTGAGAGAGTACCCCTTTTACTAATATATAGTGTCCATCTTTGGCTCTTACAATAGTTTTGCATTTAAAGTCTATTTTGTCTGATATTAGAATAGCTACTCCTGCCCTTTTTGGCTATCGTTAGCTTGTAAAATTGTTTTCCAGCATTTACTTTCAGCCTCCTTGCATCCCTGGGTTGAAGGCAGGTTTCTTGTAGACAGCATATAGATGGATCCTGTTTCTTTATCCGTTCTGCCTATCTGTGTCTCTTGAGTGGTAAATTTAATCCATTAACATTCAGTGTTATTACTTGCAATGAATTTCTTCTTTCAGCCATATTTTCTCCAGATTAATGTATGTCATATTTTGTTTTGTTTCTTTTTTTGTCTTTTTAGATGTTTTTAAACTCTCCTCCAACTCTCTCTCCCTTGATTTTTCCTTTCAACTTGTAGAACTTCCTTTATTATTTCTTGAAGTGCCGGTTTCTTATTGACATACTCTCTTAATTTCTGTTTATCTGGCAATATTTTGAACTCTCCATCATTTTTGAATGCTTGTTTTGCTGGATAGACAATTCATGGTTGGGAGTTTTTTTCTTTTAGTACTTTGACGATGTCATACCATTGTCTTCTTTTCTCCACGGTTTCAGATGAGAAATCAGCATTTATTCTTATTGTGCTTCCCTTGTATGTGATGGTTCTCTTTTCTCTTGCTGCCTTGAGTATTTTTTCTCCATCTTGAGCATTGGACATTTTGACAAGTATATCTTGGAGTTGGCCTGTTGGGATTTATATTGTTTGGGGTATACTTTGCTTCCTGGATCTGCACATCCATCTCTCTCAATAAGGTTGGGAAGTTTTCAGCCATTATTTCCTTCAACACTCCTTCTGTTCCCTTTCCCTTCTCTTCTCCCTCTGGGATGCCCATGATGAGTATGTTTGTGTGTTTTGTGTTGTCAGTTAAATCCCTGAGTCTCTGCTGGATTTTTTCTATTTTTTTGTCTACCTGTTCGACTATCTGTTTGATTTCAGCTGTATTGTCTTCCACATCACTAATTCTATCTTCTGCCCTTTCAAATCTGCTGTTATGTGACTCCAGTGTCTTTTTTATTTCTTGGGTTGTGCCATTGATCACCATCATATCCGTTATCTTTTCGTGTATGTTTACAATTTCTTCAGTATGTTCTCTCAGTGTCTTCTTTATAAGCTTTATCTCTTCCTTCACTTCATTAAGATGGTTCATGATATTTGTTTGGGAATCTTTGATTAGTTGTTTAATGTTCTGCATATATTCCTGGTTTTTAGTGTGTTCATTGGAGTGGTCCATGTCTTCTTGTTTCTCAGTGTGGTTTGTAATTTTTTGTTGCCCTCTAGTCATCATTGTATCTTGCTGGCTTTATTCAGTTGATTAGCTTCTCTTTCCTCTAGAGTTTTACTTAGTTGGTGGTTCTGTGTATGTGTTAAGTTTTCTCTTTGACACTTTTTCTTCTTATTTTGTTTCCTTGCTTGTTTCTATGTTACACTGAAGTCAAAAGATTAGTGCCAGAGGAATCGAAAGATGTGAGAAAGGAAGAAGGATAATAGTAATATTAATGAAAGTTAGTAGAGGGGCCAAATAGGACTTAGTGAAATGAATATTTAACTTGTGTATGCGGTGTAGAGTAATAGAAAAAAAGTGGAGTACCTGCAATGAGCTGGGAAACCAAATAGAAGAATATATATATATTGATTTAGAATGCTAGAATGATGAGGAGAGGCTGAAAGAGTAAAGAAAGGCCTAAAAGGAAAAGGCTAATATTATTTAAAAAAGAAGAAAACAAAATAGATATAATAGTGACACCCTTAAGTTGTGGGCTAATGAAAAAGTGTGGTGTCTAAGAACCACAACAGAAAACAGAAGGCAGAGAGATAAAGGAAGGATAAGAGAAAGCTTGTGATGCAATATCAGTATAGACAGAGAATTGGAAATCATTGAAGAATAATCACAGCAAAGAAGAGGTAAGCTAGCAGCAATTAATTTTTTAAAAAATGAAGAAAAGCAGAAAGGGGGGAGGAAAGTGGAAAAGAAAGTAAGAGACAACAAATAAACAGAGAAAAGCCAAACAATCACACCATCAAGCAGTCAAACAAAACTAAGGAGGAAGTGTTTCTTCTAGTGTACTTGCGGATCCTCTCAGTCTGCTTGTATTTATCAATTTCTCTTCAGGGTTCTATTTGTAGGTTTTGAGGCAGATTTTTGGTATTATACTAAATTAAGAAAAGAAATTCATTTTTTAAAGTGACTGTCATTTTTTTGGGGGTGTGGGGTATAAGGGACCCAAAAGAAGTCTTCTGCTAGATCACTCCCTTCACAGAGGGGACCCTAAATAGGCTCATGGAAACTAATCAAACCCTACTCACTTCCTGACCTATCCAGGAGTGCTGAAGCTTTGATGCATGTCAGTGCAGGGTGATAAAATTGGCTGACTCCACCTCCTCTGCGGCCAGGCCTCAGTGTCAGTGGGCTGCTGGGTAAATCAAGTTTGCTCAGCAGTTTCACCTCTCCCCTCAGCCTGGCACGGTTTCGAGCCAGCTTATCTGCTCTGCAAAGCTATGAGTGGATCCAGGCAGCCAAATCCAGAGAAGTTAAACCCCTCTCCACCTTCTGTCAGAGCCCTCCATCCCTCAGAGTATGCTCCCTCACACCAGCAGCGGGAGTCACGGATGTAGCATCCGGGGCTCCAACCAATCATTTTCTGTGAGGGCGGGGCTCAGCCATCTGTGTTGACCACCACAGGCAGACTCAGAACTCACGAATCTCCACCGATCACTCCACGCCATCGATCTGCCCCCTGCCAGATGACCCAAGCTTCTCACTCCGTTCGCCCAAAGCACAGATCCTCAGGCAGGACCCTGTTCACAATCGGCCATCCCCGGAGATCTAGTTCATGAGTACCCACCTGAATTGATGCCATCTTGTTTCCCCGCCATCCTTCTTTACTAGTCATTACACCTGTACTTGGGGGCTTTTTGCTGTTACATTATATAATGTGCCAGAACTCCCTGGTATGGGAATGCAATATTCTTTCAGTTGCTGTGTGAATCTCTACCCCCTATGTCAATGCCCCATGAACATTTGAACACATTTATATACCTTATATGTATGCCCAGGAGAACTTCCTCCAATGTATCCCCCATCACTGACACCTTACACCATGATCCTCTCCTGCTACAGTTGTACATCTGTGATCCAAAACCTCTTCAAAAATGAAGCCAAGAATATCACCAAATACAATTAATACAAAAATGAAATAATGATAGGTTTAAACATAAGAAATAAAATACATAATAATTTAGAAAAACTAAAACTAAAATTAAGAAAAATTAGGATATTAAAAAATAATGAAAATATTTTTTTAAAGTAAAATTTTTTGATGTTTTGCCTTTCATCACAGTAATATCTGTTATCTTGTACATACAGTGGCATTTTCTTCCATTTCTTCCTCAGTGTCTTACTTTTTTTCATTTCATCTTCAAAGAAGTTTTAGGTCACAGTAAAGTCACATACAGAATATAGGAGACTCCAATATACCCAACATTCTCCCCATTTTCCCCCTTCCCATATTAATAACCTTTTTACATGTGGATGGTACATTTGTTACAACTAATGTACAAATATTCAAACATAGCTACTAACTATGGTCAATGGTTTACATTATGGTTTACATTTTAGACCTTACACTTTTATAGATTTTTGATGAAATTTAACATGGCATGTACCCATCATTGCAAGATCATTCAGAACACTTCCATTGCTCCCTATATACCCCTCTTCCATCTTTTCTATTCTCCTTCCTCCTCCCCCTGTGGCCTTCAGCGATGGCCAGTCTTCACTCCTTGAAGGACAAGATTCACAGATACTTGCAACAATGCTGGGAGATTGACACATTAGTTTGTACTCCCCTTTAAGGACCCACCCATTCTCTCAATGACACCATCCCTTCTGTTTGAGAACCTCCCAAGAATGGGAGTCCAACTCCTTCCCACTCATTATGTGGGTCCCCACCCACTGATACAACACATGATGACAAAATGATCACTTGCACATTATCTTGAAGACTGCCCCAGGTGCGCCCTGTCCCAAATGCCCCATCCATCCACCTAAACCAAAGAAACCCTTCCTTGTCATATTGCCAAAAAAGCTTTCTCAACATTGTAGTTTCAACAACCTACTCGCCAATCCCTAGTGTTGACAAAGGTGAAGTGATATTTGGGTTGTGAAAGTATGACAGGGGTGTAATGTGGGGAGGATGTGTTGGACTGTTCATGGAAGTGGGTGGAGGGTTGAGGGGGGCAGGCAAACACTATAGTTATGTTCTTTTACCTTTTTTGAGGATCTTTCTGATAACTGGGGACTTGGGTCTTCCAACTGTACAGATCTGAAGTTGAGAATAGGATGTAGACATAAAGATAGCTTCTCAGTCTCCTTTGATCATCCATTCCAGCTGTCTTCATGGAAAGTATACAGCTGAGGAGGTTGGTCACTGGCCAAATTGAGCACCACTCCAGGTGTGCACTGGGAGGCCATTTCTGCAGTGTCTAGAGGTAACTCAGACTTTCCTCACTCTATAATTAATTATAGAGATAATATTCCAAGAGGCAATAACAATCCTAAATATTTATGCATGTAAAAGGGGGACCCCAGAATATGAGGCAAACTGTTGCAAAAAAGAGAGGGGAATAACCATCTTTACAATAATAGTTGGAGACGTCAATATACCATCCTTACCAATAGAAAGAAAATCTAGACAGAAGATCAATAAGGAAACAGAAAACTTGTATAGCTTGATAAGTGAACTAGACCTAATAATAATATACAGAACATTGCACCCCAAGAAAGCAGGACACTCTTTCTTCTCAAGCACTCATGTATCATTCTCAAGGAGAGACCAAATGTTGGCTCACAAAATAAGTCTCAGTGAATATAAAAACTTTGAAATTATAAAAGAACTTCCTCTGGCCACAACGGAATAAAGCTGGAAATCAACAGCAGATAGAGATCAAGAAAACTCATTAATATAAGGAAATTAAACAATACATTTTTAAACAATGAGGGATCAAACAAGAAATTGCAAGTGAAAGCAGTATATGTCTTGAGATGATTTTAAATGAGAACGCAACATAACAAAACTTTTGGAAGGCAGAGAAGGTAGTCCCAAGAGGGAAATTTATTGTCATAAATGCTTATATTAAAAAAATAACAAAGAGGTAAAATAAAAGATCTAACTGCACACCAGAAGGAAATGGAAAAAGAAGAGCAAACTAACACCAAAGCAAGCAGAATGGAGGAAGGAACAAAGACCAAACCAGAAATCAATAAAATTGAGATTTAAAAACAGCAGAGAGAATTAATAAAAACCAAAAGTCAGGTCATTGAGGGAATTAATAAAATTGGCAAACACTTTGGCAGAGTGACAGAGAAAAAAAGAAGAAAGATGTAAATAAAGTGAGAAATGAGAGAGGGAATATTACTACTTATCCTACAGAAATAATAAAAAAAGGTTCATGAGAGGGTACTATGAACAAATGTATATCAACAAATTAAACAGCATAGATCAAATGAACAAATCCCTATAAACACATGAAAAACCAACACTTACTCTGGAAGTAATAGAATACCTCAGCAGACCAATCACAAGAAAAGGGGTTGAATTGGTCATTAAAACCTCCCAAAAACTAAAAGCCCAGTATTAGATGGCTTCACAGATGAATACTACCAATCATTCAAGGAAGGACTAATACCAATAGTGGTCAAACTCTTCTAAAATATTGAAGATGAGGAAATATTTTAACTCATTTTATGATGTCAACATCACCTTAATACCAAAGGCAGATAAATATACCACAGGAAAAGAAAATTACAGGCTATATTCTTTTATGAATTTAGTAGCAAAAATCCTTAAGAAAATACTTGCAAATGGAATGCAATAGCACATCCAAAGATAACATGATTAATTGTGTTTTATCACAGGCAAGAAAAGGTAGCTCTGGACAGGGGAGGGCAAGATGGCATTGGTTTTTTTTTTTGTTTTGTTTTGTTTTAATTTTACTGAGAGGTCCCGGGGTTCAAATCCAGGTCCCTCCATATGGGAGATGGATGCCCAGCCATTTGAGCCACATCCGTCCCCCGGCATTGGTTTAAGTGGGTCCTCACCATCTCCATTGGAACAGACAGCTGATTGGGAACAGGATCCTGCCCAAGTGAGCTGTTCTGGGAGCTCACAGAGAGGGCACCTTTGGGGCATCGATCTGGAGGTAGCTGGACAGGTAGTTAGATTGCTAAAGATAAAACCATGGGTTTTTATCCCTATTCCTGGGATGGCTAAGCCCCACCTTCAGGGCAGGGGGACAGGGTGAGCCCTGACACCCACTGGTCACCCAGTGAGAGGGAGCAGTCTATGAGAGTGGGTGGGTTCTGGCAAAGGGTGGAGAGAGGTTTCCTTTCTGTGGGTTTGGTTGTCTGGTCCCCCTTACAGGTTTGGGGAGCTCACAGCTGGCTCAAAGTGGTACCAGCCTGAGGGGAGATGCAAATCTGTTGAGGAAGCTTGATTTACATAACCACCCTGTGATACAAAGACCTGGCTTGAGATAGGGTGGAGTCAGCCAATTTGATAGTTTCACACTGAGAACTATCAGAATTTCAACTCCCCTAAGGGAGTCAGGCAGTGGGAAAAGATTAACAAGTTTAGAAGAGACTATTTTGGGTCCCCTGGGAGAAGGGAGTGGTCTAGAAAAGGCTTGAAAATCATTTTGGTGCAGTGTGAATACAGTCATCAGGGTCCCATGTGAATTTCAAAAAGAAACACAACCTGACCAGGAAAGGGGAGGAGGGATCTGCTCTTACAGTCTGCTGAATCCAGCTGCCCTAGGAGAGTAAAGCCTGCCTGGGGGAAAGTGACTGAATAGCTTTCTGAAGAGCTAACTGACCCAATTAGAAAGGTAGCTCAGTGAAAGAATTTCTGTCTCGAATATATGAAGTACCTAGTTCAATTCCTGGCTCCTATAAGAGTAGTGACCCACCGGGATATCTAATATCCAGCTGATACAGTAGGACTGAGAAAACATAGACATTATTTTTGTACTAGCTTCTTTTGAGTCCCTTATTTTTCCAAAAAAAAAAAGGTTATTAAAGAATTTTTTTAACTTAACTTATTTGCAAAAACCCACCTCAAAACCTACAGATAGAAGCCTGCAGGGTAATCAATTGATGAACACAGGCAGCCTGAGAGGCTCCACAAGGGCTGAAGAAGGAACACTATTCTTCCTTAGCTTTGTTTGACTACTTGCTATTGTGTTTGTTAGGGGATTTTTTGTTTGTTTGTTGCTTTGTTTCTTGTTTTTCTTTCCTCTTTCTTCCACCCCCTTTTTCTAAATTAGGTGCTGCTAGCTTGTTTCGTCTTTGCTGTGCTTTTTCTTCTTTGATTTCCCATTTTATGTGTATACTGATTTTGTCTAACAACTCTATCTCTTTTCCTTCCTTCATCTTTCTATCTTCTGCTCTCTGTTGTGGTTCTTACATTCCACCTTTTTTTATTAGTCCACAACATTACTGGTTTCGATTTCTATCTTGTCTATTCTCTTTTCCTTTTTTTATTAGTTTTTTTTTTCTTTTTTTCCTTTCTTTTCTCTTTTCTCTCTCCTCGTAATTCTGGCCTTTTAAATCATTCTATATATTTTTCTGTATTCAGTTTCTCATTTCATTGTAGGTACTCCACATTTTTACTCCTATTACTCTACACTGCTTGCATGAGTTAAATATTCATTTTACCATGTCTTATATGGCCCCTCTTCTAACTTTTATTATTATTACTATTATCCTTTCCCTTTTCTTACCTCTTTCAATTTATCTGGCCCTTATCATTTTCCTTCAAAGGAACATAGAAAATAACAAGGAAATAGAACAAGAAAAACAAAGTGTCAAAGAGAAAAGTTAACAAACACACACAAAACCAGCACCTAATAAAACTCTAGAGTAGAGAGAAGCTAATCAACTGAATAAACCCATCAAGATAAAAGGATGACCAGACACTAACAAAATTACAAATCATACTAAGGAACAGGAAGACATGGCCCAGTCCAATGAACAAACTAAAAATCAGGAAGAGATGCAGAACAAGGAACAATGAATCAAAGCTGTCCATAGAAATATCATGGACCAACTTAATGATGTGAAGGATGAGACTAAGGATATTAAGAAGGCACTGGGAGATCATAGAGAAGAAATTGTAAACATACGTAGAAAGATAACAGATATGATGGTGATGAATGGCACAATTCAAGAAATCAAAAAGACACTGGAATCACATAACAGGAGATTTTAACAGGCAGAAGAAAAAATTAGTGATGTGGAAGACAATACATCTGAAATCAAACAGATAGTAGAACAGATAGATAAAAAGAAAAAAAATCCAACAAGGAATTAGGGATTTAAAGAAAAACACAAAACACACAAACACATACACATTATAGGCATCCCAGAGGGAGAAGAGAAGGGAAAGGGAACAGTAAGAGTGTTGAAGGAAATAATGGCTGAACATTTCCCAACCCTACTGAGGGAGATGGACGTACATATCCAAGAAGCACAACACACCCTAAACAGTATAATTTCTAACAGTCCTACTCCAAGATATATATTTGTCAAAATGTCCAATGCTCAAGACAAAGAGAAAATAGTCAAGGCAGCAAGAAAATTGAGAACCATCACATGCAAGGGAAGCTCAATAAGATTAAGTGCTGAATTCTCATTTGAAACCATGGAGGCAACAAGACAGTGGTATGACATAGTGAAGGTAATCAAGGAAAAAAAATTTCCAGCCACATATTTTCTATCCAGCAAAGCTGGCATTAAAAAATGATGGCGATTTCAGAGGATTCAGAGATAAACAGAAATTAAGAGAGTATCCCAATAAGAAACCTTCCCTTAAAGAAACACTAAAGGAAGTTCTATAGGTTGAAAGGAAAAACAGGAGAGAGAGAGAGTTGGAGGAGAGTGTAAGAACAACTATAAAGACAAAAAGGGAAATGAAAACAACATATGTCATACATAACCCCAAAGAAACAATGGCTGATGTAAGAAATTCCTTGAGAGTAATAACACTGAAAGTTAATGCATTAAACTCACCAGACAGGAGACTCAAATTGGCAGAATGGATAAGGAACATGACCCATCTATATGTTGTCTACAAGAAACACACCTTAGACCCAGGGATTCAAGGAGGCTGAAAGTGAATGGCAGGAAAACAATTTTACAAGCAAACATGAACCAAAAAAGGGTGGGAGTAGTTATACTAATATTAGACAAAATAGAATTTAAATGCAAAACTATTGTAAGAGACAAAGATGGGCACTATTTATTAATAAAACTGATAATCATTTTAGAAGAAAGAAAAACCATCAACAATTATGCACCTAATCAGGGCACCTCAAAAATACATGAGGCAAACCCTGAAATACAAACGGAGACATAAATGCCTCTAAAATTATAGTGTGGGACTTCAATACACCATTATCACCATTAGACTAAACATATAGACAGAGAATCAAAAAAGAGACGAAGACTCTGAATAATATTAGAGGATCTGTACCTAATAGATATATACTGAACACTATACACAAATAAAGTGGGTTACACATTCTTCTTGAGTGTACATGGATCATATTCCAAGATAGACCCCATTCTAGGCCACAGAACAACTTTCAATGAATTCAGAAAGATTGAGATTAAACAAAGTGATTTCTCTGTCCACAATAGAATGAAATTGAAAATCACTAAGGGCCACAGAGCCAGATTAGACACAAAGATATGGAAGTTAAATAACACAACCTTAGACAAAGAGTGGGTCAAGGAGGAAATATCAATAGAAATCAGGAACTACCTTGAAATGAATGAAAATGACAACACAATATTTCAGAACTTATGGGATGCAGCCAAAGATGTACTGAGAGGGAAATTTATAGCATAAATGTGTATACCAAAAAAGAATAAAGACCTAAAATGGAAGACCTAACTGCATATCTGGAGGAATTAGAAAAAGAAAAAACTAAGCAAAAAAGAAGTAGAAAGAAGGAAAGAATAAAGATTAGAGCAGAACTAATGGAAATAGAAAATAAGAAAAAACTAGAAAAGATAAAGAAAACCAAGAACTGTTTTTTAAAGAAGATAATAAAATTGAAAAACCCTTAGCTAGACTACCAAAGAAAAAAAGAGAGAAGATGCAAAAACAGAAAATAAGAACTGCACAAGGGAATATCATGAGTGACCCCAAAGAAAAAGAGATTATCATAAGAGGATATTTTGAAAAACTATATGTCAACAGGAAGGATAATTTAGAGGAAATGGGCAAAATCCTAGAAACTCACATGCAGACTACATTAATGAAAGAAGAAATTGATGAACTCAACACTCATATAATAAATAAAGAGAGAGATTTGGTCCTCAAATACTTCTCAACTAAGAAGAGCCCAGAACCAGGGAGCTACACAGGTGAATTCTACCAAACATTCCAGAAAGAGCTAACCCCAATCATGCTTAAGCTCTTCCAAAAAATAGAAGTAGAAGGAACATTGCCTGATTCATTCTATGATGTCAATATTTCCCTAATATCAAAGCCAAACAATGATGCCACATGAAAGGAAAATTACAGACCAATTTTTATAATGAACTTAGATGCTAAAATCCTCAACAAAACACTTGTTAATCGCATTCAACAACATATGAAAAGGATTATACGCCATGACCAAGTGGGTTTCATCCTGGGTAAGCAAGGTTCAACATAAGAAAATCAATCAATGGAATACACAACATAAGCAGATTAAAAAAAAAAAATCACATGATCATATCTATAGATGCAGAAAAAGCATTTGACAAAAATCAGCACTGATAAAAACATTGCAAAAGATAGGAATAGAAGGAAACTTTCTGAACATGATAAAGGGAATATATGAAAAACTCACATCTAACATCATCTTCAATGGTGAAATCCTAAAAGTTTTCCCTCTAAGGTCAGGAACAAGACAAGGATGCCTACTATCACCATTCCTATTTAACATTGTCTTAGAAGTACTTGCTTGAGCACTGATGCAAGAAAAAGATATAAAAGGCATCCAAATTGAAAAGGAAGGAGCAAAAAAATTAATATTTGCAGACAACATGATCCTATACAAAGAAAGCCCTGAGAAATCTACAACAAAGATTTTAGAACTTATGAAGGAGTTCAATAACGTTGCAGGCTATAAGATCAATACTTAAAAAACAGTAGGATTTCTGAACACCAATAATGAGCAATCTGAGGAGGAAATCAAGAAAAAAATACCATTTATACTAGTAATTAAAAGTATCAAATACCTAGGAATAAATTTAACTAAAGATGTAAAGGGCTTATATACAGAAAACTACACAACACTGTTAAACCTTAAGTGTTCCTTAAGTCAAAGAATTCTTAAATAAATGGAAGACTTTTCCCTATTCATGGATAGGAAGACTAAACATCATCAAGTTTTCTATTGTACCCAAACTAATCTACAGATTTAATGCAATCCCAATAAATTTCATCACTCTATTCTTTAAGGAACTGGAAAAACTAACTACAAAATATATTTGGAAAGGTAAGAGGCCTCAAATTGCCAAAGACATATTGAAAAAGAAAAATGAAGTTGGAGGTATCACATTACCTGACTTTAAAACATATTACAAAGATACAGTGCTCAAAACTGCATGGTATTGGCAAAAGGATAGACACATTGACCAAAGGAATTGAATTGAGAGTTCTGATATACATCCTCACATACAGAGTCATCTGATATCCACAAGGCCATCAAGCCCACTCAGTTGTGAGAGAATGGCCTCTTTAAGAAGAGGTACTTGGAGAAATGGATGTCCATATTCAAACAAATGAGAATGGAACACCATCTCTCACCTTATATGAAAATCAACTCAAGATGGATCAAATATATAAATATAAGAGCCAAGA
The DNA here is from genome assembly GCA_029593785.1 of Cabassous unicinctus. NCBI lineage: Eukaryota > Metazoa > Chordata > Mammalia > Cingulata > Chlamyphoridae > Cabassous > Cabassous unicinctus. Next base: position 56,767 of record JAQZBX010003361.1, read on the forward strand.
CCATAAAGACCTTGGAAGATAACGTAGGGAAGCATCTACAGGACCTTGTAATAGGAAATGATTTCATGAACTTCACACCCAATGCATGAGTAGCAAGAGAAAAAATAGATAAATGGTATCTCCTCAAAATTAAAAACTTCTACACCTCAAAGGACGTTATTTAAAAAAATTAAAAGGCAGCCTACACAATGGGAGAAAATATTTGGCAACTATATATCTGAGAGGAGCCTAATATCCTGCTTATATAAAAAATTATACACCTCAAAAATAAAAAGACAAACACCCCATTTAACAAATGGGCAAGTGACCTCAAAAGACACTTCTCCAAGGAAGAAATACAAATGGCTAAAAAGCACATGAAAAAATGCTCGACATCTCTAGCTATTAGGGAAATGCAAATCATAACTACAATGAGATACCATCTTACACCCATCCGAATGGCAACTATTAAAAATACAGCAGTCTATAGTTTGGAGAGGATGTGGAGGAATAGGAGCCCTCATCCACTCTTGATGGGATTGTGGAATGGTCCAGCCACTGTGGAGGACAGTTTGGCGGTTCCTCAGAACACTAACAATAGATCTTCTCTATGATCCAGCGATTCTACTGCTGGGTATATATCCAGAAGCATTGAAAGCGAAGACATGAACAGATATATGCACACCAATGTTCATAGCGGCATTGTTCACCATTGCCAAAAGTTGCAATCAGCCCCGGTGCCCATCAACAGATGAATGGATAAACAAATGTGGTACATATATACAATGGAATATTACTCAGCTATAAGAAGGAATAAAGTGCTAACACATGGAATAACATGGATGAATCTTGAAGACCTTATATTGAGTGAAGCAAGCCAGGCATTGAAGGATGAACAGCTTATGACCTCACTGGTTTGATTTGAGGAAACTGAGCAGTCTCTGAGAGCCATTGTCTGAAAGATAGGGTAACAAGGAAGAGAAGGAGAAGAGAAGGGTGTGAGCCATCATGCAAATGGACAAAATCTATGGTAAAGGCATAGAGTATAGTTGCATATTGAAGGATAGGACAGATGGGTAGTGATATTACTGGGTTTGGTGGTGCAGGGTTGATAGGTGGGTAGATAAGGAAGGGCAGGTTGGAATACCCAGGGCATGTAACTATGAATCTTGTCTTTCCATGAGTCAAGACTGCGGAGTGTCATATGCCACAAGGGGATGGGGTGGAAGGAACAGTTAAGATCAAATGGGGTGTTTAGTGGTCATGGGAAATGTTTTTCATTACCTTATAATAATGGACAGAGGACATGGTAAATATCATCAAAAATTATTAAACTGTACAGTCTATATTGTAAACTATACAGTAAACCATCAACAATGTTTAGTTGCTATACTTTACTATCTGTATAACAGTTATACAAATGCTAACATCCATAAAAAAAAAAAAGGTTTCAATATGGGTGGTGAAGGGGAAGGGAGGTTGGGTATGTGCGAGTCTTTAGTATTCCATGTGTGACTCTGCTGTGACTTAAAACTTCTTTGAAAATTAAATGAAAATTTGGGAGACACTGGGTAATGAGAGGGGTACGTGTCATTATACACTGGACATCCGATAATGCAGTGATAAAAGGAAAAAAGAATAATTTTTTTTAAAAAAGGATTTTTTTTGTTTTTTGCCCCATTGTTTTGAAAGTCCCAATCTGCTAATTATATTTTATTTTTAGTTTAGTTTATTTTGTTTTTTTTTCTTCTAAGCTTCCTTGTAATTATCTCTTGCTTTTAAGCTTATCATTATTATTTCTTTTTCCTATCAATTGTATTTCGTTATTATATCGGCTTCATGTTCAGCAAAGGTTTGGATCACATGGGTTACAATGGGGGCTGCAGAAGTTCATTGGTGGAGGTGTCTGTGATGGGGGATTCATGGGAGTAAGTTCATCTGAATATACATGAAAGATATATAAAATTGTTCAAATGATCAAGGGATGGGGGATGGTCATGGTGGGCAGACAATCACTCAATAAATGAGGGAATCTGAATTCCCAGCCTGGAGAACTCTGCCACATTCTCCAAGGGAGCAGCAGCAGTCCCCTGAGTGCAGAGGCAGTGTCTGGCAAAATAGATGGCCTTCTGATCAGTTCTTGTTGTTGAGGACTAGCCTCATGAGTCTTTGCTCTTGTGATTGAAGCTCGGCCTACTGTTGTGGGGTGACTGAGGGTTGCCATCTGGGAGCCTCATTGTTGCTCAAATGTGGCCTCTCTCTAAGCCAAAGTCAGCATATGAATTCATTACTTTTCCCCCAACGTGGGACATGACTCCTGGGGATGAGCCTCCATAGCAACGAGGGATTAACACCAAAGCGGATATCACCCCACACAGAGGGGCTCCTGAGGGCTCTGGAGACACCCAGATCATATATAAGTGGGGACAGACCCAGAGATTGATGCCTTATTAGTGGGATCCTCTTTGGAATCTGTGTTCCTGAGAATGACAGAGTTGGACTCAAATAAGTCCTCCCTGCACATGGTCCATCAGTCCCTTCTATTCAAACCTATATGTGATGCTGGAGTTTTTAGGTGTACCTCCAGAGACTGGAGCCTCTGGCCTCCCTATGTGCCAGCTGTGCCTGCAATCTCGGTGGAGCTGCAACTCCTACCCACAGCTCAATGGACTCATCCAAGTCACCTGGTGAGGAGACGACTATGGGCAACGGCTATTCCAGGGAAAGGAGATGGCATGCAGCTGTAGGCAGGATAATCCCATCCACCATATCCATGGGATATAAACCCTCTCTCACTTGGAGGTGGAGTGGACATCACCATCCCAAACTCCTGAGGATTTGGGGAGGAGCTATGGACTAGAATGGACTTGGTGGTGTTCTGTCGTATATTGTGATTCAAGCAATGGAAGAAATTTTAACAGTGAGGTGGAGACGGTGGCCACTGGACATTTTCAGGGCAGGGAGGAGAGGGGCAATTGAAATACAGGGGCTTTTTCGGGACATGGGGGTTGTCATGAGTGGCATTGCAGCGACAGATGTAGGCCATTTTGCATCAACATATACCATGCAGAACTGTGTGGGAGAGAGGGTGGCCTATGATGTGAAATGTGGTCTATGTTTGGTGGCAAGGCCCCAGGATGTGTATATCCATTGCGGGTGATGTGCCACACTGATGAAGGATGTTAGTGTGGGATGTTGTGGGAGGTGTGGGAGGTGGGGAACATGGGAATCCCTGTAACTTCTGAGTAATAATTAGGTAATCTAAGCACCTTTAAAAAAATTAAAAAAATATATATATATATATAATAACATTTATGTAAGCAAATGCACATATATGCATATGTATTTATATATCATTTTACAAATATTGGTATTTATTGTGAAAAATTTTGATTTTTACCAACAATAAAAAAAATAAGGTGAATTTCCCAATTTTTAAATATCAGTGTATATTAAATGATTAATAAAAATAATTATTTAAAAATGATCATTACTTGAGTGCACACTGTATGACAGTATATACATGAAGTATAAAAACAGACAAAACTATTCTATGCAATTATAAGTCAGGATAACTGTTATCCTTGGGAGTGGGGAGAGGTGACTAGTAGGGAGCATGATGGGGACATCTGAGGATACTGCTCATTTGATGGTTCTTAATCTGTATCTATATTATATTTAAAGGGGATAAATTTTCAAATTTGTATCTTTAGTACTTCAAGAAGCAATTATAATTGAGAGGAATGAAAAAATGAAAGACTATTCAATGCATAATACTCTATATTTTGTGTTATTGTCACTCACTTAAAAATAGATCATTTTAAATTTTCAATGTAATTTAAGGGTTGAGGTATACATAATCCTTTATTTTTCTTAATTATTGGACATGTGCATATAGATTCAAGTACCCATGTCTTTTCATAAGTATTGGCATAAAGGTTGCCAACTGAATAGAATTTTTCACTCTTATCAATTATATTTCACTCCAGGACTACTTTCAAACAAGGGAATATTTAATGTTCCAATGATATCATAAGCAGCATATTCTAGAGGTTAACTAAGGAGTCATACCTAGAAGGTTGAAGAGCCATCAGGCTTACTATTTCAAGACCTCACTTCTCCTGATTGTATAACGTATAGCCATGCTTGATGTATACTGATCAGATAAGGGACACTGCCCTAAGCCCTGAGGATTGCAATGTGAAGCATAAGGGGTGAGTGCTTTCAAATGCAGAGACTTTTATAGATCCAGAAGGAGTGAAACTCAGCTATGTGGGTTATGCTATCTCGAAAGCCTGATCATCTCTTCTTTTATTATACAGATTTTACCAGACCTAATACAATCTTTACTCCTGCCTCAAATCATCTAAGATCACCCCAGTCAACAATGACTCCTCCTTCTGGGAACTCCTGTAAAATGTGCAACCAGCATCACAGACTTTAGCACTTAATTCTTCACTAGTTGTTTCCTGAATGTTTATTGTCTTCCCCACAGGTGGTGAAAAGCTAACTAAGGGAACAATATATTTTTTTCCTATTTCCCCTACAGTATGGAGCATAATAGCCAAAACACTTAAATTGAAGATTATTGGTTCAAAATGTTGATAATTCCCCCAAAAGTGTGATGGTGACATATGATTTTATTCTATTCTATTCTTTCTCTTTTTAGCATATGATTGAAAAGTCCCTTGATAGCAAGATTGCCAGATTTAGCAAATAAAAATAGAGGATGCCCAGTTAAATTAGAATTTCAAATAACAATGGCTAATTTATTATTTTTATTTTATAATATGATATTTATATTATTATAATCCATAATAGTAAAATACCATATATTAATTTATAATATTATAATATCATTTATTTTTATATTATTATATGTTCTCATGGGACACAGTTTTTTTAAAAATTCATTCTTTTGAAACACAAATTAAACTAGGTTTTCTGTATTTTACCTGGCAATCAGGATGACTAGAAATTCAAACACATATTTGGTGATGTTTAATGGATTAAAAGAAAAAGTGGATGGCAGAAAATGTACAGTGTCTTCCACAGTGTGGTCTGGTATCACATGCATAGAAATCCCTTATTTGTTCTTTAAAAAGCCAGTTCCCAATGGGCTCCTGTCCCCACTCCAGGCATTCCAAATGAGCCTTTATGCTAATGAGATTTTATATTTGTTAAGGTCCCCAGGTAATTCTGCTGCCATTGCTAATTTCCCTGGTGTCTATGATGTTTGATACTTGATACAATCCTTTACTTTCTTTGTAATGGTCTTATTTTAGCTAATTAAATTTTTAATTTTTGTCAGGGACATGACTTAAGAGATTTTAATATTCCTGTTCAATGACTCACCTGTTGAAGAGTAAAAATCAAATAATGCCACAAATATTCCAGTAGTTTTTAGAACACTTAAGCTCTTTGAGTGTTCATCCACGGGCCCAGCAATATAACTAGTGATGCACATTCTACAGATTTATATTCAACATTACCAATAAAATTGTAGCTGGGAAATTTGTAACTCCTTAAAGTATGTTGAGGCCAGAGCTTCAAAGTAACAACTATCCTGGTTTTATTTGGACAGCTCCATTTTTAGCACTGAAAATTTCATGTTTTGGGCTATCAGTTCCAGTTGCCTCTGGACAACCTACCTGTAGTGGATTCTTGACCAATGCATTCATTCCCCCAGATTCTGAAAGTATCAGCTTATAGCTGATTTCCTCCACTGTAATCACCTTGAGGCAGGGGCTGAAATGGGGCCTTGGTTGAGATTGGGATGGCTCTTGGTGGCCACTAAGTATTTTGGGTAAAGGGAACCCAAACTTACACCCTTTCCCAGGGACAGCACACATTTAGTAACTAGTAGATGGAAAGGTAGAAAGCAGACCCCTGCTTCTCATCCTTGAAGGTCCATCCCAGCTCCAGAGCTTCCTGCATTAGTCAGTGCTCTGCACAGAAAAAGAACCAAGAAGAGAAAACTCTGATGAAGGTGACGTTGAATTCCCCAGAAGAATCTGGTGGACTGAAATAGAATAGAAATTCTTCTCTCTGGCTGTTGAAATAATCACCTCTCCTTTTAAGGCTTTTAAATAATTGGAAGAGGGCAATTTGTTTTGTTGATTGTAGAAGTAATCAGTGATAGGTGCAATAAACTGACTAATGATTTAAATCCACCAAATACTCTCAAAGAAATAATCAGGCCAGTGCTTTCTTGATCAAATAACTGGAGACCATAATCTATTCAAGTTGACACATAAAACATAATCATCACACTTCCTGTGGGATCAGCTGAGTCCACTGTCACAAGTGACCTTTATCCCCAATCTGCTTTCCTCACTGGACCCTCCTAAAAGCCTTCCCCAACAAACCCCTACAGTCATACATCAGAGGATGAGAGTCCCAAGGAACCTGACCTACAAAATTGGTAAAGAAGTGGTATCACTTTAAGAAAGAGATTGTAAAATGAGATCTTGGAGCTGTGCCATCTGAAACTGACTGGGAATGAGGAACTTCTAATGGTAGGTCCAGAACTAGAGTCCTTGGCCCAATAACAGTGCAATTGTAAGCCTTCACCCCTGGAGAACTGGGAGAGGATACACAGCAGGGTGCAATATTTCAGGCATCTCAGAAGGTCACAGAAGTAATCATTTAAGGACAACAGAATTGGATGGCTGTTGCTGGCTACTAACAATGCATTTTTTAAAAAGACAGTGAAAGACAAAGTGCGATTAATCACTAATTTAGTTATAAATGTAAAAGCCAGAGAACCTAATGGCAGTAGATAATGAGAATTTGATCTCCTGAAGCCAGACAGCAGATAACCTAAATATCAGGCTCAGAGCTTAATTTAGAAGGCAGTAGAACACCAGTGAAGGCAGGATTCTCAAACCCAACAAGTGGGTCTTGACAAAGGAATGGCCTTATTTGGGAATGAATGAGATCCTGAGACTATAGATAGAGGCATATAAATGAATGTTCTAAAAAAATCTTTGAAACCCCAGATTTCTTCTAAATATTTTGGGTCTGCAGAAGTGGCCCATTCTTCTCCCATCCTGGTTTGAAAACAATACAGAGATTATTTTTCACTTGCACAAAAAACACACTAATTATCCCTAGTTGCCTCTACTCTTTTTATAGTATGTTTTCATATTCTTCACAGATCTTATCACAATGTGAGATGTTTAATGATGTGATTGATTAATCAAATAATTAGGGACTGTCAAAGACAAAAACTGCACCAGACAGTTTATTAAACAGCCAAGGATGACTTTTTTCATGGGGCTGCTATTTCAGGGGAGAGAGAGTAGAACTCAACTTCACTGAAACAGAGACAGTAAACTACTAAAAGTTTGGAGAAAAAGCTCTGGAAGATAGTAAGATCACTGGGATGGATGAGAGATTTACTGAGGTTGCACTTAGGATGGTTCAGTTCCATAGCGAGGGGTGAGGGATTTTCTGAAGTTGTGATTAGCACCACTTCATTTGGAGTCTTTTCCTTTGTGGTAATTAAGACATCTGGAGTCTGTAAGGACTAGGATTGAGGAAGAATATAAGAAACTACCCATTTAGGAACCTCTCAGTCTCCTGGATAGCAGGGGTGTGAGGGGCAGAAAGAAGAGTTCAGGAAAAATTTGATATTTAGAATAGCTAGGATCTAAGTTGTCTTTTTCCTTTTTCTCCCATTTAGGCACAATTGTTTTTCTCTGCAGTCCTGCAGCCAAAATATTGGTTTCAAGATAATCAGCAGAAGGGAGTGAGCAGGTAGTGGCATGTGAGGAGAAAGTTTGGCAGCTTGATCTAGAAAAAGAAAAGTAGACATTGTCACCACCATTACTGATTTGCTAATCAATATATCTCCAAAATTTTCCCAATTGCCTCATCTGTGGTAGATACTTGGCAATTTGTGTCAAATGAATGAAAAAATGAAAGAAGTTAATAGATTATGAAACTCATTGAAGAAACCTACCAGTCTATACAGTGGGGGTATTTTAAAACTACATTAAGAAGAATTTAAGAAAATGAGTAATTAGAAACCATTGTAACTTGGTCAGGACTGATAGTCTGGAAAATAAGCTTGGTCTTAATCTCTGATACAAAATAACTAAAATCAAAATTCAAACTGACATTTGATCTTACAGTAATAAAGAGGATTATAAAATAATATTATGAACAGTTCTATGCCAACTAGTTGGATAATCCAGGTGAATTAGTCATATTTCTAGAAACACAGAAATACCTCAAAGTGACTCAAGAAAAATAAGAAATCTCAACAAACCTGTAAGAAGTAAGGGGATTGACTCAATATATTGAAAAACAAATACCCAATACCAGATGGCTTCAATGGTGAATTCTACCAAAAATTCAAAGAAGAATTAGCAGCTCTTCTCAAATTCTTCCAAAAGTGTGAACAGGAGAAAGCAATTCCTATTCTATGAGGCTAGATTTACTGTCACCAAAGTCAGATAAAAATAGTAAAGGAAAAGAAAATTTAAGACCAATTATCAACAATAAATGCAAAAATCCTCAACAAATTACTGGCAAACTGAATTCAACAGTATAGTAATAGGATTATTCACCATGACTAATGAGGATTTTCCCCAGAAATACATTGAAGGTTCAGCATAAGAAAATCAATCAATGCTAATTGATGTCAATGCTGAAACACTGAAAATTTCCTCCCTAATTTTGAGTATAAGACAAGAATGTCTGCTTTCACCAGTATTGTTCAATGTTGTACAAGAAGTTCTAGCAAGAGAAATTAGAAAAGAAAAAGAAATAAAAGGCAACCAAATTTGAAAGGAATAAGTAAAGCTATCTCTATTCACAGATGACAAGATCCTATATATAGAAAATCCCAAAGAATTGACAGGAAAACAATTAGTACTAATAAAGGCTTTCAAAAAAGTTATGGAGTACATTATTAAGCCAATAATGGTTTATTGTTTTTTTT
>JAQZBX010003362.1:0-25345 GCA_029593785.1 Cabassous unicinctus
TCTATTTTTTCTCTTGCTGCTCGTGTTTTGGCTGTGAAGTTCATGAAACCATTTCCTATTACTAGATCCTGTAGATGCTTCCCTACATTCTCTTCCAAGGTCTTTATGGTTTTGGCTCTTATATTTAGATCTTTGATCCATCTGGAGTTGATTTTTGTATAGGGTGTGAGATGGTATTCTTCTCCCATTCTTTTGGATTGGAAAGGCTTTCATTCTTACAATATTATGATGCTAGCTATGTAGTCCTAGTTTTGCTTGATTGTAGGCTCAAGAGCAGACACTTCTGGTATTTTGAAGCCACTGAAGATGCTTTTTCTAGATAGAATTCCAAAGCTGAGTCCCTGCCACAACAGTAAAATGATTTAATGATTATCCTGACAGACATTAATGAGGAATATGTCCAGCAGCTGCAAATTAGCAAAGCTTCACAGGGAAGAGTTCTTCCAGAACTTCTGTTCCTCCACAACCACAGGGCTGCCTGTAGCCTGAGCACTGGAAATGAAGAGCCTACAAGGACCCTCCTCTTCCTAGATTCTGTGGTTCTGTCCAGACCCAAACCATGTTGTAGGTGGCCCTGTGTCACTGGTGACAGTGAAAGTATTGAGTACTGATTAGAAACCACAGGCTGCCAGGCCATGGCAGCTTCCCAATAAAGCCTTGAATTCACTTTACTTTCATCATTAGTCAATTTTTAAGGATATAAAAATTCATTTTTCTATATGGCCATCCAGCGGTTCAGTTACCATTTGTTGAAAGGATTATCTTCACTTGGCTATATTTGCATGGGTTTACATGTGGGCTCTCTATTCATTTCCACTTTTCTTTGTGCCAGGTTTACACCTTGTTAATGTAGCTTTATAATAAAGATTAGAATCAGGCCCTGTGGGCTTTCCAATTTTCTTTTTTTAAGCAACTTGCATGCTATTCTAGGAGTAAAAACAGTTTTTCAATATCTACCAAATATCTTGCTGGAATTTTGATTGAGATCTTAAAAATATTGGGTCTTCCTAATATGAATAAGGCACATTTCTCCATTTATTTAACTTTACTTTTCTTTCAAATTTTCCATAGTTTATGAGATAGATATTTACATATTTTTAGGTTTGACAAAATGAATTTATTGCATTTGTTTACTATTATAAAAGTATTTGTTGGGCTTTTTAAAAGATTTATTTACTTTATTTTTATTTATCTATCCTCCCTCCCCCAGATGTTTCTCTCATCTGCCTGCTCATTGTTTGCTCACATTCTCCAGGAGGCACTGGGAACCAACCTGGAACCTTCCACATGAGAGGTGAGTACCCAATGGCCTGAATCAAATCTGCTCCCTATGCACTGTGGCATCTGCTGGCTTGTGGCATCTGCTTATTGCACCAGGGGTGGTGTCTAGCTCATTGTGCTGGGAGATGACATTTGCTCATCTTCTTTTAGGAGGCACCAGGACCAAAACTCAGGACCTCCCATGTGGTAGGTGGGTGCCCAATTGGTTGAGCCACATCTACTTCCCATTTGTTGGGTTTTGATACATGATCCAATCTAAGATGGAAGATTTACCATTTACAGTATTTACTGGCAGATATATTTGTTTGAGTTCAATAGTTTCCTTATGTTGAAACTATTTTCTTTTATTCCATGGCTGGTCTTTGTATTTTTTATATTGTCATGATGTAAGAGACAAGAAGGCAAGAATATTTCTATTTGTTTAACTGTCCATTTACCTCTGTAGCACCTGGAATAGTGCCTAGCTCATTATGGTGCTGGGATTTGTGAGGACACACTTAATATCATCTCTTTTCCCCAATCTATTTCTGAAAAAATAGACTGAGAGGTGAAAGGATATCTGACATCACATTTTTTTGACAGAAACTTTGGAGCACATAATTTTGTTGTGTGGAAATAAAGTAGTCCCTAATATTGTACCACAGCACCAGGAATATGTAGCCTTAAAATACATTATGTAGCCTTTTCTCACTGGCTTCTTTTTCTTAGCAATATGAATTTGATTTTCATCCATGTCTTTATGTAGCAGGATAGTGCTTTCCTTTTTATTGCTGAGTAGTATCCCAGGGCATAGTTGTACCACAGTTTGGTTATTCATTCACCTAGTGAAGGACATCTTAGTTTCTTCTAGCTTCTGGTTATTATAACTAAATGTTGCTATAAATATGTGGGTGTTGTTTTTTATGTGGACATTAGTCATCAAATGTGGATACATACTTAGGAGTGTGATTGATGAGTCACATGCTGAGATATCTTTAACTTTGTAAGACATGCCAAAATGTCTTCCAAAGTGGCTGTACCACTATGTATTCCCTTTAGCAATGAATGAGAGTTTCTGTTGTTCCACATCATGGCTAGCAATTGGTATTGTCTGTTCTTTAGATAGTTAGCCACTCCAATAGGGATGTAGTGTCTTTCGGGTTTTAAGTTGCTCTTCTGTAATGACAAACAATGTTGAGTACCTTTATGTGTGCATATTTGGCAGTGGTATACCTAATATGGTGAGCTGTCTGGTCAGTCATTTTTCAATTTTTAATTGAGTGGTTTGTTTTCTCTTTATTGAGCTGTAGGTCTTTTGTATATTTAGATACAAGTCGTTTTTAGGTATATGTGTTTTACACAACTTTTACCAGTGTAGGGTTGAGGTCTTTTCTCTTTTTGTTCTGTTAACAGTGTCTTCCAGAGAGTAGTATTTTCATTTTTAAAATAAAGTCCCATTACCATTTTTTTTTTTCCTTTCATGACTCTTTATTTAGAGGCTGCATATAAAAACTCAGCAAACCTGAGGTCATGCAGATTTTCCCTTTGGTTGTATTATAAAATTTTTATCATTTTGCATCTTACACATAAGTCTTGAAAACTATTTTGGGTGAATTTCTGTAGAAGATGTAAAGTTTATATCTTTATTTATTTTTCTATATGGCCATCCAAGTGTTCAATTACCATATGTTGGAAGGATTATGTTCACTTGACTATATTTGCATGGGTCTATATGTGGACTCTCCATTCATTTCCACTTTTCTTTGTGCCAGGTTTACACCCTCTTAATTAATGTAGCTTTCTGATAAAGATTTGAATCAGGCAGTATGGGCTCTCCAATTTTTTTCTTAAGCAATTTGCACACTATTCTAGGAGTAAAAACAGTTTTTGAATATCTACCAAATATCTTGCTGGAATTTTGATTGATATCTTAAAAGTATTGATTCTACCTAATATGAATAAGGTGTATTTCTCCATTTATTTAACTTTTATTTCTTTCACATTTTCCGTAGTTTATGAGATAAAGATATTTACATATTTTAGGTTTGACGAAAGGAATTTATGGCATTTGTTTACCATTATAAATGCATTTTTTTGTTGTTGTTTTTTACTTCATTTCTTTGTTCATTGCTGGGAAGGTGAAATCAGTTGATTTTTGTATATTGAACTTATTCTTTGCTTCTTGTTATCTCCATGCATTCCCATCAAGGCAATTGATAGCTCCATTTCCTATGAACTTGCAAATTTATGCCACTGGAGAATATGAAAATTTAACTTGAGATTCTGAAGGAGACCTGAAGGGGGTGCATATCCACAGAAGAAGAGTGAGCATCAAGCTTCCTGTGCTGTGCCCTGTCAGCCAAAAGAGGGCAACCTACTCAGGTTTTTTACCCAAATGAGCCACAAACCAAGTGGCAAAAACCTCCCTGAGGAGCCCTGAGACTGGCTCAGTGTCTGTTGTGAGGACAAGAGCTTCCTTATGCAGGACCAATGTAGAAAGCTCCAGCTGCTCTGGGAGAACTTGGGCCTTATCCATAGTGAGTAAAGAGCTTCCTGATTTGTGTTTCTGATGCTGAGGAGGGGGCTTTGCCATGGCTTCTCTATGATGAATTTTCTCAAAACATTTTCTGTGCTGTTTCCATGGAATTTATTTTTTACTTTCTCATGGGATATTTCAGCAAGACATAGACAAGTTTCTATTCATTGAGGGCTTTGGCAGCTGGAAACCATGCATGCTGCAGTACCTTTTAGGGATTCAAGATTGTTTCTGGTGAGAAATTCCAATAGATTCAGGGAGAGTGGAAAAACATAAACAATAGGGACATGAACATACAAAATGTTGGGACCTTCCAGTTGGGTAAGTTGTGGACAGGTGCCAGTGCTAGATGAGACATATTGAATCCCAAGGGGGAAAGGGAATATGGGTGCTTCTGTTTACATGCTTTATTTCGTTTTTAATGGGCAACAATTCCTGGAATATTAAAATAATGAAAACTATTTAAAATTGAAACCTAGGTATAACTTAAAATAAAACAATATTTTAGTTAAAATCATATGTAACAAATCCAGAATTTTTAACATATTAATTTCTTGAATTTAGTGGAAATGAACTTTTCAAAAATATTTTTGAATTTTATTTTGTTGCTCATCTCCTTATAACTGGCATAATTCAATGTTTACTGATTTCTCATGAACCAGTAAGGATGTAAAATAAGTTTTTATTGATGTTAGCTCCCTAAAATGCCTTCTCCAGGCCCCCTTCCTTTAATGTATTTCAGGAGTGTTTTGTGGTTTTCAGGTTACAAATCTTGCATCTCCTTGGGTAAAATTCTGGCTAAATATTTTGCTCTTTTTGGTGCTCTTGTAAAAGAAATCGCTTTAATAATTTCCTTTTCAGATTGTTTGTTGCTACAGTATAGACATACAATAGACTTTTGTGCAGCTTTCTGCCATTGTTTATTAGCTGTAACAGCATTTTTGTGAATTCTGGAGGAATTGTTCCATCTAAATCCTGTCATCTGCAAATAGAGATAGTTTTCTTTCTTCCTTTCAATTTGTGTGACTTTTCCTTCTTTTACTTGCCTAATTGCTTTGACTAGGTTGTCATAGACATTGATGAATAGCAATGGTAAAAACAGCATATTTGATTTCTTCCTGATCCTTTTGGGGAAAGCTTTCAGTCTTTCACCACTGAGTCCTAGTTTTGTGGGCTTGTTTGGTTTCTTTGTATTTCATTATGAAAAGGTATTTTATTTTGTCAGATAGTTTTTCTGCAGCAATTGGCATGATCACAGTATTTTTTTTCTTTGTTGAATTAATGCTGTGTGTTACTTTGCTTCTTAAATACATTTAATTTTTTAAAATATTTTATTGGAGAAGTTGTAGGTTTCCAGAAAAATTATGCATTAACTACAGAATTCCATATAGCCCTCTCACAGGAAATTTTCACTATTATTAACTCATACATTAATGTGGTATTTTGTTAAAATTGATGAAACAGGATCATTAGAATTACACTGTTAGCTGTAGTCCATAGTTTACATTGGGTTCAGTGTTTGTATTGTACAGTTCTATGTTTGAAATTTTTATTCTGGTAACATATGTACAATATAAAAATTTCCATTTTAACCACTCTCAAATATACAATTCAGTGGTGTTAATTATATTCACAATATTGTCACTGTCATTTGCTACCAAATTTTTCCATCACCCCATAAAGAAACTATACCAATTAAGCCATAACTACCCATTCCCTACACCCACTCTAGCCCCTTCTAAACTGTTTTCTAGTTTTTTGACAATGGACTTTATTTTACAGAGGTCTTTTAGGTTTACAGAAAAATTTTACAGTAAGTACATTTACTTCCAATATCCCCTTCTATACAGCCTCTGCACACAGTTTTCCTTTTATTAACATCTTGCATTACATTGGTGAATTTTTCACAATTGATGACTTTTTATCAACTAAGTCTTGTTTACATTATAGTTTACTTTGTGTTGCATTGTTCCATGGGCTTTGACAAATGCTCAGGGTCATATATCCATCGTAGTGTCATGCAGAATAGTTTCACCATAACCTTTACCCCCGATGTCTATGGCTAGTTACATGCCTTTATTTTCAACAGCCACTATCTGGAGGGCCCCACCAATCCTGGGTGTGTTCTGAAGTGACTGAAACAAAGATGAGCCCCAGAACCAGTCATGCAGGGAGCCACCAGGCAGTCTACAGTGCACAAACACACTATTTTGAAAACATGGTCCATATTTCCCCCTCTGGCCCCAGCACACCATATCAGAAACATGAGCCACTGATCGCAAAGTCTCCTCCAACATAGGGAAGGCGGCACATTAAGACAGCAAGACAAAACGCTGCACATTCTCTTAATGGCAATTTGTGGTTACTTTTCATTAACCACTTCCCTGTTGTTTTTTACATGATTCCAGATTTTCTAAAAAGTTGATTTGAGTATTTTTTTGCAAGCCACTCAGACCTATGAGCAGAGGACTAAAGCCTTAATGGCTCAATATAGTTGAACACAATTTCTATCTAATTAGGTATTAACCTATATTGATAGAGGCACAACCCACAGGAAGCTAGCAAAGGCTATATACTATATTCTCTATGAAGTGTATTACTTATGTGTGTTTATTTATGTGTATATGTATGTACACACACTCACAAATGCCAAACTGATACATGCTCAGATGTGTGTACAGGAGAGAGACAATTCATAGAGTTAGCCCAGGCAAGTTTCCACACAAATAAATAAGTGAACTAAGAAATAAATATATTGACAATAGCAGCAGCAACAGTAACGGCCATCACGTGTGACAAATCAGAATTCAGAGATGCGAAAATATGTTATCTGAAGTGGTCAGTTCTCAGAAATAGGAAAGTGGCACATACCTAAGGGAAAAGGCACTGCCTGGACTCCTGCTTTCTCTCAGGATCTGATGCCACACCTTCCGATGGGGAGTCAAGTCTCGCTGGGGTCCTGTGGCCCCACCTAGTACAGCCTGAGCAGGGTGCAGACCCTCTCCCCCTGGAAGCACGTGGAACCCCAGGCATGCAGGTGACTGCCTTGCTCACCTGAGCTTTCTGGTTTGGTCAAGTAGAGATTCCCTGCCAAAGATGAGACAGGCCCTCACTGCAATGTGGGCCTCTTCTGGGTGACCATTATGCACCTTTGGCCAATGATACCCTGAATATGCAATAATATATCTATCCTCTTCCAAATTGGCGTGTGCTAGACACATTAAATGTTTCCACATGCTGCCTTTGCTCTCAGAATGCTCCCAGCCCTACAGTAGGTATTCCTTGGATACCAGTGCCTCCTCCCAGGCCCTAGACCAGCCTTGGGACTGTACATGTCTGTCTTTGAGGGAATAGCACAGCCATATCTGTGATTCATTCAACAAACAGTTCCCACAATGGCTGTGCCATGGAAGCAAGGGCCTGGACTTTCATAGCCAAGGTCTGTGCTCAGCCCCTTGGCTGCCCTGAGTAGGCCTCTCAGGCAGGTGTGAGTCCTGGTCTGTGTCTGGCTGATACTTGGAGCCATCAGGAGGGAGGAGAATAACTCCCTGCAAATGAGCTTGCTCTTACCCAGGGTGTGATATTCAAACCTTTAACAAGGTGCAGTCTGGGCACTGCTGTGGCATTATGGAAATTCAGTGCTGTGACAGGTGTTAACATATTAGCTCTCAATCATGGGAAAGTCTGGAGAGGGCAAACGGTGAGCTCATGGCAGGGTCTGTCACCTCCACCTGACTGGAATGCTCCAGTGTTTCCACGGGTGAGGCTGTAGGTCATTACTTTTGGTAGCATCCCCTCTCCCCCTGCCTGTAGCATGCCCTAGCTTTCAACCCTCCCCAGGGAAACATTCCATTCCCTGGATGTAACCAAAGCACAAGGCTTTGGGCAAGGAAACCTGCTAGCCCAAGGGCTGTATGCTGTAAGCGTGTGGGGCCCAGCTACTCTTTTGGCATAGACAGTAATGGTATAACTGAATCTGTAAACTGTTGATCACTGGAGATGGTGGAACTCAGAATTACACAGCTCCAGACATCCCCTTGACCAGACAGAGTGTGAGGAGTCCTTCCCTGGCAAGGAATAAGCACTCTTAGCCTGGCAAACTCGAGTGCACTGGTCACTCACCAGGCCACAGCCAGAGACCAGTGGGCACTAGAGACCTCTCAGGGAGGCTGGTGGCCTAGTGAATTTCTGGGTTCAATAAAATTGAACAAGGAATTGCAGGGATGCTGGAAAAACCAGTTAATAGGCAGCAGTAATGCTTATGAAAGGAGGCCCAGCAGAAGCCTTTAGATATGTGTTACATGTAGTTCATAGTTCGTAACAAATGTTTCACAACAATGCAAGGTGTAGGTGGTGGTTGATGTGTGGGAGCCCTGTATGAAGATGTGCATGTTTGTTTTGTAAGTCCACCACTTTCACTATACACTTACTGTTTATGTAAATGTATGTATGATATACTTCAATAAAATTTTATTTTAAAAAAGCTGCCACACAAATGTCTGCCCTGGTACAAATCAACCAGGAATACATTTTTCCAGGATCCCAGGAGGACTAAACCTAAGGAATAGAGTCGGCCACATCATCCCCTAAAGCGTAACTGAGGATGTACAGTCCTGTGTGCCCTTAGTCCATTAGCTAGCAAACTTCAGCTGGCCATTTTCCTTCCCACATTGTAGGCTTTGATCTTTTTCCATAGTCCCCCACTTGGTGCAGATGGAATTCCAGACTTTGCCTTGAAAATTAGAAATTCCTAATCATAGGAAAAGGAAACCTCAGCACCAGAAGCAAAAAATGTCCCTTTTCCTCAAAAGCTATAGAAAGAAATTCATTGTCCTGCATTTGGAAAAGGTCCTTGTAAATGTGATTTTTCAAGACACCCGCATTTCAGAGGTTGATACATTGCCCTGGGAGCACCCCTCAACCCTCATCCTGGGAGCTGATGGCTGTCTTGGCTCCTTCCCCAGCATAATGATACTGAAATGCACACTGCTCTGCAAAATGGGGGCTTCTGATTCCTTCAGTAAGCCAGAGAAGGGTGGGTGGACCTTCAAACTGATCCCATGAATAGTAATTGATGACCCTCAAGAATTTTATTTCAATGATGAATGATAGAGTCTGTGTCTTATTTAAATTAACACAGGAAATAAAGGAACAAAACTGAACCCCAGGCTATCATAGAAAGAGGAATTTAATGTAATATGCAGGTCAAGAACTTGCTATTTACAACGAAAATATATTGTCCCTACACAAACAGTTTCCTTTGCCTTTTATACAGAAATTCAGTCACCCTCCCACCTCCCCCCCTAAATCCTTCCTCTCCACTAATTCCTGTCTCTTCTGTCCTAAAAGCTGGGAAGCAGTGGCCTTTGGCACTTGCATAGTGCCTCTTCCAGCACTCTCTGGAAGAGGGTTTCTCTCTCCTCTCTCAGGGGAGGCTTTGGCTTGGGAGAAGATGTTGAGTCCATCTCAACAAATGACAGGTCAGAAAGGAAGGCACCGCAGAGCTTAAAAGAAGACAAACACAAAGATAGAGAAAAGATGGGACCAGGGGACTAACAGTCTCAAGGACTGAGAGCCCCGATTCTGGTTTCACCACCATATTTATTAGGAGTCTGCAAAAAGGGGACACATGATGCAGGGAATGTCTGCTTATCTCTTTGCAACATGGTAAGTTCTTCAGTCATTGCTGTTTTATCCACCCAGAACATGCCACACAAAACCGGAATGTTTCTAATCAGCATCAAGGATGCTTTGTTTACTTCAGGGAAACACTGAAACCTTAGGCTATTTTCCCACATTTCCCCCTTTTTTGTTTAAGAAAGAAGAAGAAAAGAGAAAAGGTATCCTGACACAGCTCTAAATGTCTGTTTTGTAATTAGATGATTGATTGTAATAAAACTAGGTTGCTGACAGTTACCTGGATTCTGAACTGGGCTGCACATGAGAAACAAAGTAGCCACAAGGGCAGCTGACCTCCCTTGGGAGGGGTGAGGGTCAGTGTCCTACCTCCGTAGGCCCTCAAATTCTCTCCTGATGGCCCCCTTTGACTGTGCCTGTCTTAGGTTGTTCCTACCCTGAGGAATCTTACCCATCTCTGGCTAACCAGCCATCCTCAAGGGCCAAGCAGGGTGATGTGAAACTTGCCAGTGTTCCATGGCCTCCACGCCCAGCACGTGCCTAGGGATTCCCACACTCACTGGTGGGGCCCCTGCTCAGGTTATAAGTTTCAGAAAACCCAGGTTTACCAGCATGTAGAAGGCTTATACAAGCAATCCCAAAGATGGGACGTGTGCAGGATACCTCCAGTAAAACTAGAAAAGCAAGTGAGAAGGCTTAAAAATTTATTCTATGTGGAAGAGAGAGATAGGGCAATGACCAAAGTAATGACTCTTGAGAAAGGGCTTGATGCCTAAAGATTAATAATAAAACAAGAAGCATGATTATTCCAATAAGAGGTGCCCTTGTTTACTTCAGGGCATTCTGACCATCGGTCACTTTCCAACATTTCCTCCTTTGTGTTTCTGTAGATTTGGTGATTTCTCATTGCATTATTCCTTGGAAGCTTTGCTGCACACATCTGAGGACTACACAAAAACACAATAAGCGTATACATAATGTTAAGGTTCCTCCTACTAAACCCCCTTCCCAATTTTTGATCCAGGGAATCAGGTTTAAATCTTGTAGACCTTTAGCAATATTAGACATAGTGGAATAGGTGGAAAGCATAGATAATTGAGCATGTTGTATACTATTTACATTTGCTTGTAATTGTTTAATATTTAAGCTCAGATTATTTTGATGGCCACATAAATGCTTTTGTATCTGTGCCAGTTGTATTCACTGGAGTTATAAATGTGAGGAGTTACACAAAATTCCATAATGTTCCTATCACATTTTTAATGTTTGGGCTTCATCTCTTAATATTAAACAGCATTTTCTACATTTACTAACAGATTGTTAATTTCTCTATTTATTTTAGTCTGACTTCCATAGGCTAGACTAGCGTTTCTATACCATTCTTGAGCAAAACTGGTGGTTTGAATATTCTGATGTAAAGCAACTCAAGACAGCAGCCACTGTAGTAATGGCTGTGATACCCGTGATAGCAGCTATTAATATCTCTATAAATCTTTAGTGCACTTAAGTACTTGAGATAAAACAGTTAGTAAAGCATGCATATCAGGTGAAGATTCCCATGGGCGAGTTTGATTAACCAGAATCCAAATTCCAGATCATCTTCTAAGAAGCATATAGCAATAATTGTGATTATATATAGTAGAATTTAAACAAGTATATAACTTACATGTATAGTTATAGCATTCAACTTCCTGAGTGGTCATGTTGAGGACAAATTTTCCTACCAAGAATACAAAAGGATTTCTAACACAAACCTGAATATGAATGGTGAGGTTAGTAGAAAAGGATAAGGAATAATTCGAAGAATGACTATATGATCCATTCCAAATTATTATGGGTTGTAAACTGAGAGGAATTTTCCATAAAGAGGTTTGTGACACTCCCATTATATTTCCATTTCTTAGTACTGGAAAAGGGGAGAACATTCCCATACCATGCCAGACAATAGGGTGTGGTGAATGAGTGCTAATCATAGTAGTTAAATTTTGAGACTCAACACTCTATTTGAGCACTTCATGGGGGGAACAAGTGGTCTTAACTGTCCTACAATTCTGAACCACATAACCTTTAGGGGACCAGGGGAACCATTAAGCAGTAACACAGGAGCCACCCCTTGACAATTTTTCCAATGGATTTGTTGATCACTAGGTGACCATTGATGGTGATTAGCACAAACAGGTTTATCAGGGGGATTCATATTTGTATTTTTTCTGGTAAATTTCTGATAATGGAAGCTTAATCCAGATAAAAGATGTAACTGGGCTCTTGAGACATTACCATGTTTTGGAGTGAATAATAGCCAAGCTTGATGAGTCAGATTTAAACACCTGAAGGCTGGGCCAACACATAATGGTAAGTGAGTGTATCCTCATCCTATAATTGTATTGAAATCCTTACCTTCTTCTAAGGGGTGTTCTGGTAGACGAATATCCTCTGGTCCAGGAGTCCAAACAGAATCATTTACATATATCGGGACAGATAGATATACCTGGCCCATTTTTGGCCAGAGTCCCAGATGGCTATAAGATAAATGTTAATATGCATATTTAGTTTAATAAGTTTATTCTGTCAATTAAAATGAGAAACAAGAATAACATAATTAATTAAAAGATTAAATTAATATTGAACAAAGTTACAGAATGACAGATAAATAGAGCAGTTTTATATATAAACTTACCAATATTTAGCTTTTGGCTGGGAAGTTTTGAATTAGCAGCTGATACTAGAGTTTTTATTGAAAACACTTGTGCAGAGCATATTTTCCTAAGGTGGAATTTTAACAGGTTTGACTAGGGACTATCTTTTTTTTCACTGTGTTTATGATTAATGAATTTGATACTATAGATGCCAACTAGTGAGTATTTTGTTAATTCCTGAGGAAGGGGCCAGCCTCCTCAGGAAGGAGCACAACACTCCCTGGGCAGTTCATTCTAAGGTTTATGCATCAGTCCCTGGGAAAGTGGCCAGCTCTTCCAGGGAGGAATACAACACTTTCTGGAATGTACTTTATCTCTTTTAATTTGTTACAAAACATCCCTGATGTGCCTACTATTTCAGTTCCCATTATTTTTCCTGAATTATGAAAAGTGTTAACTAGCAAGGCATTGGTTTGTTGATTAACAAAATTTTTGCATGATGTTTTACTTTTAGGTTTGAATAATATTTACTAAATTTTTCCTAATACATTTGGTTTTAGGATTGTTTAAACTCAAAAGAAGAGCTTTATATCTACATTTAATAATATACATTTATGTGTAACTTACAAGTTTTTTAAATAAGTATGTAATGTATTAAAGTTTTGATTAGTATTTAAATATATTATACATAATTCATAACTATAGTAGATTATATAACAACAAACAATAATAAGACTTTTAACCAGCAGACATCCAATGAATAAACTTTTATTTCCTATGCATTTAAGATTCTTGACTAGTGAGATTAAATAGACTAGTAGCATGATTAAAATGACTTTAATTTTTCTATTTTGTATAGCTTGAGGCATAGGCAATAACAAATTATTATTTTTTATTAGAGCTGTGACTCACAGTGTTGAATTTAAATTTAGTTTATTGTTGGCTTTTTTACAGGAAGGGGAATGTGGGCTGGCTTGACTTGTTCAAGGAGATACTAAAGAAAGCTTTAGCAAGTTTCAAAACAAAGTGATAGTGACATAACTGGATACTAATTTTTACTGTTATGCACTACTCTTAACAGCTCTTAATGGCTGCTCTTTTTTTTTCAGCTATAGAGCTGCTTTTTTTAGCAGAGGTGAGAAAAAACAGATGAATATGAGTTAAAGCATCCACCTCTTGACTTTTAGGCAGAAAGGTTGTTATTGTGACATATAAACATTGTTAAATTTTTAGGAATTTTATACTTTTTAAATGTTTATATGAAGCTTTTATTTGTACAACTTTAACAGATGGTTAAAGAATTTCCTTTTTATAACAATTTTAAACACTTTCTATTTAAACAATCACATATTAAATAAAGTTAACTATTTTATTACTTTACTTTTTTCAAAGTGAAAGAACAAATCTTTTGCACTAAGTTGAAATAAAAAGCTACTCTTCAGGATTTGACTTTGAGAAAGCAGGTTTGAACATTGTGTTCTTTTAAAAGTGAAAAGACTAGTTTCTTTAAGGAAATGATAAGGTTAAAGTACAAGAAGCTATTTTGATAAAACACGTTCTTTTTTGTATACTGATTATTCAGGAGAAAAACTCTTTGTAAACTTTTACTAAAACAGACTAATGACTTGAGAAGCTTTGAGAAAGTGTAAAACTTTAACTTTGTATTATTATACTGTTTGACACTAAAGCTTTTAAATCTTTATAGATAGACCCATTAAATCTTACTTAACTATAACCACAAAAATTCCTTTTACGTGCACCTTCCGCACTTTCTGTATTCATTCAGGTTTTGTCCCACATTTTACTCTTTTTTAATAACCAGTTATTTTATCTCAGGACAAAATTACTTTCTTTTTCCTAAATAATAAAAACACATTCTACATACTTTCTATATTCAAGTTACCAAAATGATTTTGGAAACTGTTTTCAAGCAAACTTCTTACAGCATACAATTACCATCAACACTAAACAAACTTGTCAATATAATGATTTAATTTGATCATAACTATTTTTATCATCCATATTTATTTATTAATATGTGTTTATTTAATTTTTTGGTCATTTGAATAGAGCTCTTTTAATAATTTTCATTTATCAATTTAATATTACCATCCGGAGGTATCAAAACATGTAATTTCTTTAATTCTCTTCCATTTTTTCCCAGTCTCCTAATTCTAAACTACCTAATGCAGGGAACCAAGTGCAGTATTTTTCAATAACTTGTAAGAGCTCTAAAAGACGAGCCTCACTGGCTTTAGTACCTCCAGCTTTAAGAAGCTGCTTTAGGAGACAAACATAGGAATGGTACTTTGCCGTGCTGTTTCCGTTTCCCATAGTAACCCTGAAATGCCCGAGAGTGTCCTTACCCTACTGAGGACTGTGGAGGCCTTTTAATCCACTCGGGGCTCTGTGGCATTACACCAATTTTAGTTTTGCTCCGGCAATCCTTCTTCCATTCTGTCCCTGTTTGGGCGCCAACTGTTGTTGAGTCCAGCTCAACAAATGACAGGTCAGAAAGGAAGGCACCGCAGAGCTTAAAAGAAGGCAAACACAAAGATCGAGAAAAGATGGGACCAGGGGACTAACAGTCTCAAGGACTGAGAGCCCCGATTCTGGTTTCACCACCGTATTTATTAGGAGTCTGCAAAAAGGGGACACATGATGCAGGGAATGTCTGCTTATCTCTTTGCAACATAGTAAGTTCTTTGGTTGTTGCTGTTCTATCTGCCCAGAACATGCCACACAAAACCAGGATGTTTCTAATCAGCATCAAGGATGCTTTGTTTACTTCAGGGAAGTACTACAACTTTAGGCCATTTTCCCACAAGGAGAGACTCCCTCACTCTCTAGCTCTTGAGCAGCTCCAAGAGTGAGCACTAAAGCTGACTCTAGAGATGCCTCTAAACTTTGAGCTGCCTCCAATCCAGGAGCTGGAGCTGGAGCTGGAGCTGGAGCTGGTGGCAGAGGTAGTCCTGCAGGGAAGTCTAGCTAGAGGTCTGGTTGTAGGCCTGGCTCTGGAATTGGTGCTGGAGCTGCAAGAGGAGAAAAGTTCACCCACATGGCTGCCATCCCATTGCCTTTTCATAGACATGAAATATCCCACTGTCTTTGAGAAGCCCAAGCCCTAACACTGAACCCCAGGAACTCCTCCTGGACTGCAGTCCATGAGATTTGTGGTCAAGGTTACTCTCCTTTGCTCCTGGCCCAATACCATCTTCTGAGGCTTTTCCCTGTGTCCTGCTCCCCCATCTTCCCTATCTCCTGTTCATGGGCACCCCATCACTCCTACTCAACCTCTGCCTCTGCCTGAATGGCCTTTATATGCTCAAGCTGGGTAAGGAGATGCTGGGCAAACTGCTCCAGTTCTTATCCAGGCAGATTGAGCCATAGATAGGCCACCAGCACATGGAGGCTGAGAAAGTCTGGGTGCTGATAGAAACCCTCTGAGAATTCATAAAGCCAGGTGCTCAGGATGATTGAGATGGCACTGGGGGTAGTCAGGAGGGAAACAGAGTCAGGGGCTTGGCCTTTCCTTCCACACTGCCTTCCCACAGCACCCCTGCAGGGACTGGGCCCCAGTGCCTGACCTTGACCTTCCGCAGGTCAGCCCCACCACACTCTCCACACCTGTCTCTGGCTGTCTTGGCAGTAGCAGGCCTGCTCACTGAGCAGAGTTCCAGCAAGTGTCTCATTTTAAGGAACCCTCAATTACTAGTCTGCCCAGCTCAGTCCTTCTTCAGGGAAGCCTGACATACTTCTCTGTCTTTCTTGGCCTGTCTCCCCACAGGAATGCCAACTCTATAAGGGTCAGGAGGACCTGTGTCTGCTCTGTTCATTGCACTGTGATCACAAATATCTTATGGATGTGAGATCAAGAAGAATATGTCCTCATGCCTCAGTTTTCCCAGGGACCATCATTGCACCTCAATCTATAGTTCAAGCTCCAACATGCTCTGTTTTTTTATTTTTTTTTATTTTAAAGATTTATTTATTTACTTGATCCATTTTAAATCCCCCCTTCCCCATTTGCTGTTTTTTGTGTCCATTCGCTGGGCAATTCTCTGTGTCTGTTTCATCTCTTCTCATCCTCCTCCTCCAGTCTTCACCAGGATTTGATCCTGGAGACCTCCGATGTAGGAGAGAGGTGTTCTGCCATCTGCACCACCTCGGCTCCTGGTTTTCGGAGCTTTCGGAGCATCTCGTCTTGTCTTTCTCCTTTTTACGTCATCATCTTGCTTCATGGCTCCCAGGGCCTGGCGGCTCACCGGCACACAGAGCCTGGCAGCCCATGTGCCTTCTATATATATTTTTTTATTTTACCGGGAGGTCCCAGGGATCGAACCCAGGTCCCTCCATATGGCAGACAGACGCCCAACCATTTGAGCCACATCCGCCCCCCAACATGCTCTGTTATTCTGAGTACCATGTGTGGGTGTAGCTATTGGGCAGTTTGATGTAATTATGAATTCCAAAAATAGATATTGGATCATGCTTGGAAACTGGTCTGCTAATCTGGGCATGATTAAGTTATGATTAGGGCATTAACTGGGCCAAGTCAGTAGGGTGTTGAGCCCCACCCCTTGGTGGAGCAGGAATCAAATATAAAAGGCATGGCAAAGAACAGAGTTGGAACAGTTTTGATGTTGGAGTCTTGAGCTGGAGCCCCGGGAAGTAAGAGGAGCTTGGTCGTGAGGAAGGAGAGAAGGCTCCGGAATAGAGACAAGCCATTCACCTGATAGCTACAGCTGGCCTTGTGGAGAGACGCGAAGCCTAGAGAGCCTCATAGTCTATAGCTGACCTTGTGGAGGAAACAGAGAAGCTAAGCCCAGAGAGAAATGCAGCCACAGGAAGAGAGGACCCCAAGAAGCCTGAACTCTGGCAAACGTCAGCAGCTGTCTTGCTCCAATACGTGGCAGTGGACTTTGGTGAGGGAAGAAACTTACACTTTATGGCCTGGTAACTGTGGACTTCTACCCCAAATAAATACCCTTTATAAAAACCAACCGATTTCTGGTATTTTGCATCTGCACCCCTTTGGCTGACTAATACAGTGGGTATCATCCTTCCACTGGTAATATTCTGATAGATGGGAATCAAGCCTTAATCAACCCTAATGCAGCTGAGTTCCCTTGACTTATATTTGTGAGTAGGTTGCTCGCCTCCCTTTCTGGGACCAAGATTATGGGGTAGAGAGGACTGGGTGGGGCAAACAGAGCTAGAAATGGGCTGTGCTAGGGATAGATTCTCTCAATGCCTGGCCCTGAGATCCCAGCCTTCCCTTTCCTCCCCTGGGTAGCCAAGGCCCTCTAGAGCTCTCCTTGACACCTTTCCTCATATAAGGGGAATCTCCCAGATCTCCACCCTGTTGGGAGAATCATCGGATGTGTGGGACCCAGGGTTCAGCTCTGACCCTCCTGAGTCACAGTCCCCAATACACACTGATTCTCATGGGTCTGTGAAGATAAGAGACCCTCCTATTGTCCCAAAGTCTACTCACTTTTTCTTTAGGTACTGGGGCCAGGGATTGATCCTGGGATCTCATATATGGGAAGCCAGTGCTCAACCACTGAACCATATCAGCTCCTCTGAGTTGGTGTTTTTTGTTTGCTTGTTTTTTTTGTTTGTTTGTTTGTTTTTAGGAGGCACTGGGAACTGAACCCGAGACCTCCCATGTTGGGAAGATGGTCCTCAACCGCTTGAGCCACATCTGCTCCCTCTCTTCATTTTTTAAGTTGATCCAGTGGTCTGCCATTCCCTTCAGTATCTGGGAGGATGCATCCATATCTACAGGAGGCCAGGTGCATTACATCTAATGTACTGTGTTGATACCTACTTATGATGGGTGTTGTAACTATCTGACTCCCCACTAGAATGGTGGCCCAGGGCACTGGAATTTGTGTCTCGTTTGTTCATTAAATTATGCTAAATGCTTAGAGAAGTGCCTACAAATAGCAGGCCTTGGTATATATTTGTTGAATGAATGAGCCACAACCAGCACCTTCCCAATAACTGAGAGGCACTGAGTCTCCTCTGCCAGCCCCCAGGGACCTCTGTTCTACCTATCCAAAGGATGGGGACCCCAAGATAAACCTCAGATCTTCCTTAGAAATGTGACAATAGGTTTGATGAGGGCCCTAGAGCCAGAGAGGGGTGAGTCAGAATGCTTTTTCATAGGGAGAGGAAAACAATAAATATGAACAACCACAGCAGCATTTTACCCAGAGCCAGGCACTGGGTGAATGCTTTCCATAGCTTATCCCAGTTAATCCTTATATTAACCCTATGGAGTTTGTCCTCTCTCACCTCACTTGTCAGAGGACCCAGCTGAGGACTGGGGAGGTGAAGTGATATTCCCAAGACATACTGCTAGTGTGTGGCAGAGTGGCAGCTGTGGAAGAGTGAGATGCTCACTTTGTGAAGAGAAGGTCCAGGACCTGTTGGATAGTGGCCCAGGCTCTGGAGATGTATAGGAAGTTGGTGATCAAAGAGTAATCCCCACACTGGAAAGCAGGCACCAGGTATCCCACCAACTTCTCCACCCTGTCTGCTTTGATTTTCTTCCCCATGTTAGTCCTGGCTGAATTAAAATTTGACATTTTCACAAAGGGACATGTGGGACAAAGGAAGGACATGTGATTCCATTTGTTGCTCTGGTACCAGATTGACAAAAGTTAAAAGAACAATAAAACCCATGACTGGCGGGATGTAGGGAAGCCTCCACCTTCAAAGACTACTGTTGGAAACTTAACTGAGATGGCTGTTTTTCAAAGTTATCTGACTCTAGTTAATAAATTTTAACTATGCACATACTTCAAGCCAGCGACCCCATTCCCAGGGGTCTAAACTGAGTGTGTGAAGAACATTAGAATAATAAAAGGCATACAGGATCTTCCCTGCAGCACTGTTGAAATACAACAGAAATGAATCAGCAGTGACAGGCTGAGTCTTTGTGGCAACAGGCCTCCCTTCTCGAACATTCTGTATCCCAGCCATCTGTCCTGGAGGGGTCACCATGAACTGTCCCTTGGGATAGCAAGTTACAGAGACAGGGGCTTAATATTATTCCCTCATCTTTATTTGGTAAAAACAGTTACTAAGCATGATGATTAGTAACATTGGAGAAGCTGTGGGAGGACAGTCAAGCAGAGTGCTGCATGGGATACCTCAGGTTGGGTAGTAAAAAACATCCAAAACAATCACAAAATGCAAAGACTCTCATGGTTCAACATGAAGTGAAAACACTATAAAATCCTCTTTTGTGTATTACTACAAATATAGGGAATGTGGCTGCACGTGACAAAGGCAGGGGCTGGGCAGTGGGAATGATGTCAGTTCAGATAAACTCTCAGGCTGGGGTCTGGAAAACCCTCCTTGACTGTGTCTGCACTCAGGGTGTAGAGGTTTCTCTGTACCCTCTCTCACCTCTGGCCTGCACCTGCCCTTGTTGACGGCATGGTGTACCTGCCTCTGCCTGGTGATGTGGTGTAGATGAGTCTCTTGTCCAGCTCCTCACCAGTTTTCTGGGTGGAGCTCTACAAAGAGATTGCCCAGCAGCCAGGAGGCATCAGGGGCCTGCCAGGCCATCACTGTAGGGGGAGATCCCACATGATGTTCATCTCCCCAGATAAGAAACAGAACCCTGTCTTCACAGACTTCCAGCCCAAGAGGGAAGGAGATGTCAGCTGTTAATTACTATCTGGGCAAATGATCACCATCCAAGCATGCCTCCCCTCCCTGCTAGCCATGATCTGGGTGTGAATGTTATAAGTCCACCAGGATCCCATCCCATCAAGAACCTGCTCCTGCACAGGGCCTGACCACCCCTGATGCCCTTCCCCTCTACACAGCTATGCTGGGAGTGGGAATGGTGCGACTGCCCAGACTGGATCACAAGTATTCACCTGGCCTTCATTCCCCTGCCCTGTGCCACCCTGTGTTACCTTTGGGTGTCTCCTGCTAAACAGCAAGATTCTTCTGCAGTGAGGGTTTAGGCAATGCCTGTAGCATCAGAAAGAGCCCTCATTTTGGGTTTTACTGAGGTAAGAGCCCTGGAAAATAGGCAAACAAGAAAACATCTTGTTCTCTTGAGCATCTCTGCTCAAGTGAGCTGAATAGGGGCCTATTGCTACAATGTTGGTACCTGGTTACAAGAGTTCAAAGTTCAGTTATATCTCCAAGGAAGTGAGGTCACTTCCTGGGGTCTCTTTACCTGTGTCCCCACCATGGATAAAACCTGGCCTAAAGCTCATCTTGGTTGCTGACTAGTTATTCTCCTCTCCCATGTCATCTATTTAACTCTACAGTTACACCAACAGAGTTATCCTTGTAGACCCCGGGGAAGTTCTGGGAAATTCAAGACCCCAGTATATAGAAGGTACAGCTGGGTTCAGACCTTACCCCTTCTTCTACCAGTTCTGTAACTCTGGAGAAGTCATTGTGCCTCTTGGGCATCCCCCAGTCCCCCCAAAGAATGAGGATCATTCTAGCATGTACTTCTAGGTAGTTTAGCAGATATATAGGCAATTGTCTCTATAATTCCCCCATAAGCAGATGTGGCTCAAGTGATTGGGCTCCTGTCTACCATATAGGAGGTCCAGGGTTCAATTCCTGGGGCCTCCTGGTGAAAATCAAGCTGGTCCACACAGCAAGCTGGCCCGCACGGAGTGCTGGCCAGTGCAGAGTGCTGGCGTACATAGAGTGCTGGCCCATGCAGGAGAGCTGGCCCGCACGGAGAGCTGGCACAGCAAGATGATGCAACAAAAAGAGACACAGAGGAGAGACAATAAGAGACACAGCAGACCAGGGAGCTGAGGTGGCACAAGAGACTGAGTGCCTCTCTCCCAATCTGGAAGGTCCCAGGAGTGGTTCCAGGTGCCGCCTAAGAGAAGACAAGCAGACACAGAAGAACACACAGACAGCAGAGAGCAAGTGCAAAACACTGAGGAGGGGAGAAATAAATCTTAAAAAAAAAAAAACTTATGGGATGGTGTCACAGGTATTTAATACATGAATTAGAGATGGAAGAATTACAAGAAGGACTGGGAAGTAGCAACCAAAAAGAAGGCTGGTTCCTGTTGATGTAGTCTTGGGAAAGTAACTTCCCTTCTTGGCTTCATTTCTCAGTCCACACCATGATGGCCTTGAAATTCAATAAAAATCAGATATCATCATCCTCTGGTTTAAAATGCTTCAGTGGCTATCCATTATATTTAAAATCAGATTCAGTGCCTAATTTTAGTTTTTGTGGTGGGCAGCCTGTAAATGGCTTCCAAGGATCTCTGTCTCCTGGTATACACAAACTCAACTGGAATTAGTGACTCTATTCTAATCAATAGAATATGGATAAAGAGATATTTATGAACAAACTATCTGTGACTTCTGATTCTCTCTTTTAATCTTTCTCAGTGTACATATGTCTGTATGTTTGCATCAGTTTCTCCCACACATGGATGCTAAGCTTGGCTGTGAGAACAAGAGCCTCAGCCCACTCTACCCTCACCCCTCCCAGAAGAGATCCCAGCAAACAGAAGCACTGCAGTTAGTCTGGGCTTTCCCAGTCCATGGGAAGGAAGCCCTAGGCTGTGGCCAGATGAGGTGGAGGCCCAAGGCCTTGGGCCGTGGGCTGGTGGAGCTGGTGGGTGGCCATAGGAAAAGGAAGGAAGCTCTTGACAGAGAGGCACTGACCAGCCGGGAGTCAGTGCCTGGGCCAGGTCCAGAGGGGAAGACTCTGGCCTGGGAACAGGGATCAGCCTAGCTGGCCCAAGAAACTGCCTCTGCTGCCAGCGGTCTCTCCTGGTGACTGGGGATCCTAATCCTGCCAGCCTGTGTGGTAGGACCAGTGGGCCCAGGGGTGTGTCTGTGTCTGTGTATCTGTCTGTTTTGCAGGCTGTTGATTGTGTATTCTTCATCTGCAGAGGGACACCTGAGAGCAGTGGGCCACGGGGTGTGGGTGGATCTTGTCCCCTAGGCACAGGAGGACACGGGATGTCTGTGGGATGGGGCCCAGGTGCATAGGGAATGGGTGTTCCGTCGCTGGTCCCTGTTGTGCCAGGCCAGGGAAGGCAGCAAAAGCCTAGAGTGGCCAGGCAGGCAGGTGGCCCCTGGTGTGCACCGTCTGAGTGCAGATGCGAGGAGTAGGGGCCAATGGCCCAGAAGAGGTCTAGTGGGTCAGGGGTCTTTGCTGCCAGCCTCAGTCACTGTGCCCCCGCCTGTCCTGGCCAGGCCTGGGTACCTGTGGGGAGATCCAACAAAGCGCTGGGATGCAGGCGCCTACCTGCCTGTGCCATGGTGGGCAGGGCTAGCAGTTGTGGAGGCGAAGGTGTGGGTATGGGGAGAGGTGGGAAGTGTTGGCTGCATGGAGAGGAGCTCTGGGCCTTTGGGCAGGCTAAAGAAGAGAGAGAGCATGCGGCATCTGGCA
Organism: Cabassous unicinctus; assembly: GCA_029593785.1. NCBI lineage: Eukaryota > Metazoa > Chordata > Mammalia > Cingulata > Chlamyphoridae > Cabassous > Cabassous unicinctus. The sequence continues at coordinate 22,487 of JAQZBX010003362.1, forward strand.
AAAGCCACAGCATGCACTCACTGTGCATGGGGCGTTTGGTCACTTCGACAGGTGGTGACAAATTGCTCCTCCAATCTGGCCGCATTGCTGGAAACCCTAACCAGGGACCCAGATGGAGAATGGCTGTCTGGAGGCATTGGCACCTGGGAGGAGAGGAGACACACTTGGAACTGGGAACTGGGATCGGCTGGTACGCTCAGTTCACACGCAGACTGGGAGCAGAAGAAGGGCTCTGCCGGGTGCATGAGCTCCTGAAGCTGGGCCTCAGCCCCCACCCCACACCCCACCCCACACCCCCACAGGGACAGTGGCTGGAACCTCCACTCACCCCACCTGCACCTTAGGTGCCCTGTTTGGACAGGTCTCCTCTGAAAGAACCCTGTGGCACAGAGATACGGCCCTGGCCCATGTTATATTTTTTAGCTTTCCTTTTATTAGTATACGTGACCTTAGACTATCCATTTAAACCCTCTCATCCCACGTAATAATACTGCTAGTTACAGACCGTTATGTTGGGACCTATTCTATTCATTTCCAAAGATTAACACACATACTTTTTTACAAATTCTGCACAAGTTAACCCTCAGCTTTCCACTCTCTAAACTCATTCTGTTTACTAGTGACCCATAGTCCATTATTGACTCCACGAGATTACACAATATATTTAGTTTATAGTATTGCAATCATACAGTATTTGTCCTTTTGTGTCTTTCTTGCTTCACACAACATAATGTCCTCCAAATTCATCCATGTTGTCATATGCTTTACGATTTCATTTCTTCTTACAGCTGCATAATATTCCATCATGTGTATACACCACAGTTTGCTTATCTATTCATCAGTTGATGGACACCTGGCTTGGTTCCATCTTTTGGCAATCATGAATAATGCTACTATGAACATCGGTGTGCAGATACCTGTTCGTGTCACTGCTCTCAGTTCTTCTGGATATATACCTAGTAATGGTATTGCCGGGTCCCACGGCAAGTCTATATTCAATTTCATTAGGGACAGCCAAACCATCCTCTATAGTGGACGTACCAGTCTACTTTCACACCAACAGTGAATAAGTGTTCCTATCCCTGCACATCCTGTCATTTTAATAGCGGCCATTCTAATAGGTGTGAAATGATTTCTCAATGTAGTTTTGATTTCCATTTCCCTAATTGCTGGTGACATTGAACATTTTTATGTATTTTTTTCACCATTTGTATTTCTTCTTTAGACAAATATCTATTCAAGTCTTTTGCCCATGTTTTAATTGGGTGGTTTTCTTTTTATTATTGAGTTGTAGCATCTACCTATATATCATGGATATTAAACCATTATTGGATATATGATTTCCAAATATTTTCTCCCTCTGAGCTGGCTACCTTTTCACCCTTTTGACAAAGTCCTTTGAGGTGCAAAAGTGTTGAATTTTGAGGAAATCTCATTTTCTATTTTTCCTTTTGTTGCTCATGCTTGGAGTGTAAGGTCCAAGAAATCACCACCTACCAAAAGGTCTTTAAGATCTTTCCCTATATTTCCGTCTAGTAGTTCTGTGGTCTTGGCTTTTAAATTTAGTTTTTTGACCCATTTTGAGCTGATTCTTGTATAATGAGTGAGGTAGGGTCCTCATTCTATTGGTTATGGATATCGATTTCTTCCAGCACCATTTGTTGAAGAGACTGTTTTTTCCCATTAATATGGCTTTGATAAGTTTGTTGGAAATGAGTTGGCCACAGAGTTGTGGATTTATTTCTGGATTCTCAATTCTATTTCACTGATCGATGTGTCTATCTTTATACCAATACCATGCTGTTTTGAAACACTAGCTTTGTAATATGTTTTAAGGTCAGGCTGTGAAATTCTTCCACATCTCTCTTCTTTTTTCAGAATGTTTTTGGCTATTCGGGTGCACTTTCCCTTCCAAATGAATTTGGTAATTACCTTTTCAATTTCTGTAAAGTAGGCTTTTGGGATTTTGATTGGTATTTTATTGACTCTATAAATCAGTTTTGGTAGGGTTGACATATTAATGATATTTAGTCTTCCAAGCCATTAAAATGTAATATTTTTCCATTTGTTTAGGTCTTTATATATTTCCTTTAACATTGTTTTGTAGATTTCTGTATATAGGTCCTGTACTTCTTTGGTTAAATTGATTCCTAGGTATTTGAGTCTTTTTATTGTTGCTATTGTAAATGGAATTTTTCCCTGATTTTCTCCTCAGATTGTTCAGTACTAGTGTACAGAAACATTATTGATTTGTGCATGTTGATCTTTTTCCTGCCACTTTGCTGAACTCCTTAATTATCTCAAGTAGCTATGTTGTAGACATTTTAGAATTTTCTAAATATATGATCATGTCATCCACAAATAGAGTTTTACTTCTTCTTTTCCAATTTGGATGCCTTTTATTATTTTTTCTTGCCTAATTGCTCTAGCTAGAACTTTTGGAACAATGTTGAATAACAATGATGACAGAGGGCATCCTTTTCTTGTTCCTGATCTTAGAGGGAAAGCTTTCAACCTTTCTCCATTGAGTATGATGTTGGCTGTAGGTTTTTCATATATGTCTTTTATCATATTGAGGAATTTTCCTTCTATTCTTATCTTTCAAAGGGTTTTTATCAAGAAAAGATGCTGGATTTTGTTTAATGCTTTTTCTGCATTGATCAAAATGATCATGTGGTTTTTATCCTTCAATTTGTTAATGTGGTTTATTATGTTAATTGATTTTCTTATGTTAAACCGGCCTTGCATACCAGGAATAAATCACACTTGGTTGTGATTTATAAGTCTTTTGATATGCTGTTGGATTCTATTTGCAAGTATTTTGTTTAGAATTTTTACATCTATGTTCATTGGAGAGAT
>JAQZBX010003362.1:25445-65769 GCA_029593785.1 Cabassous unicinctus
TTTTTTTTTTTTTTTTTTTTGAGGTACCAGGACCAAGGATTTTACCTGGGACCTCATTTGTGGGAAGCTGACACTCAAACACTGAGCTACATCAGCTCCACTGAGTTGGTATTTTCATTTGTTTGTTTGTTGTTTGTTTTGTTTTAGGGGGCACTGGGGATTGAAACCAGGGCCTCGTATTTGGGAAGCAGGCTACATCTGCTTGAGCTACATCTGCTTCACATATTGCATATTTTTTGATGACTGATTCAATCTCTATAAATGTGATACATTTGTTAAGTTCTTGCATTTCTTGTAACATCAGAGCAGCTTCTTTTCACATGTAGCTGTCTGATATTGTTTATGAATTCCAAAAATAGATATTGTATTTTTTTTGTAAACTGGTCTGTTCCTCTCGGCATATTAGATTGTATTAAATTCAGAGGACTCACTTTTACTTGATTAAATTATGATTAGGGCTTTTATTAGGCCACATCAGTAGGACTTTGATTACCCACCCCTTTGGTGGGTGGAGACTTTCAGAGAAAAGGACATGGCAGAGGAGAGAGTTGGAATTTTGATGCTGGAGCTTTGGGAAGTAAATACACAGGAAAAGAACACGGAGGAATAGAGACAACTCTGTAGACACAGCAGAGGCCTCAGGAGAGAGATGAGCCTAATAGCCTACAGCTGCGGCTGAGCCTGGAGAGAAATGAGCCCTGGGGAGAAAGACAAGCCTTATGCCAGCCTACAGCTGAGATTGGAAGAAGCTGTGACCACGGAGCCTTAAGAGGAAGGAGGAAGGCTGAACCCTCACAGATGTCACCCACCATCTTGCATCAACATGTGGCAACAGACTTTGGGTGAGAAAGTACCTTGAGTTGGACTCTTTAGGGCCTTGTGACTGTAAGCTTCTACCCCAAATAAATACCCTTTATAAAAGCCAGCAGAGTCCTGGTACTTTGCATCAGCACCCCTTTTGCTGACTAATACAGTGCATTTCTAGGAGTTTGTCCATTTTTTCCAGGTTGTCTAAGTTTGTTGGCATATATTTTCTCATATCCACTTATGATCATTTTTTATTTCTGTGGGGTCAGTTGTAACATCCCCCATTTCATTTTTTATCTTATTTATTTGCGTCTTCTCTCTTTGTTAGTCTAGCTAGGTGTTTGTCAATTTTATTCACCTTCTCAAAGAACCAGCTTTTGGTTTCTTGATTTTCTCATTTGTTTTTTGTTCTTGATTTCATTTATTTCTGCTCTAACTTTATTATTTCTTTCCCTCTGCTTACTTCGGGAGTGGTTTGCTGTTGTTTTTCTAGTTTCTCCAGTGGTTCAGTTAGGTCTTTGATTTTAACTCTCTCTTTTTAAATTATAGGCATTGAGGACTATAAATTTCCCTCTCAGGAATGCATTTTCTATATCCCATATGTTTTGATAAGTTGTGTTCTCATTTTCATTCTTCTCAAAATATTTACTAATTTCATTTACAATTTCTTCTTTGACCCACTGATTATTTAGGAGTGTGTTATTCAGCCTCCACACATTTGCAAATTTACCCCTTTCCTGTCTATTATTGATTTTCAGTTTCATTCCATTATGATCTGAGAAGGCACTTTATACAATTTCAATCTTTTTATATTTATTGAGATTTGCACTGTGATCTATTATGTGGTTAGTCCTGGAGAAAGATCCATGAACATTTGAGAAGACTGTATAACCTGCTGAGTTTGGGTCCTATGTTCTGTATATGTCTGTAAGGTCTACATTGTTTATCATATTGTTCTCTCTTTCCTTGTTGTCCTTCTGTCTAGTATTCTGTCTAATGATGTAAGTGGGGTGTTGAAGTCTCCAATGGTTATTGTAGAGATGTCTATTTCTCCCTTCAATTTTGCCAGAGTTTGCATCATGTATTTTGGAGCACCCTGGTCAGATGCATAGATATTTATGACTGCTATTTCTTTCTGGTGGATTGGCCCTTTTAATAATATATAATGGCCTTCTGTATCTCATAACTTTTTTGCATTTAATGTCTGTTTTGTCCAATATTAGTATATCTGCTCCTGCTCTTTTTTGGTTACAGTTTGCATGGAGAATCTTTTTCCAACTTTTCACTTTCAGCCTGTTTGTATCCCTAGGTCTAAGATGAGTCTCTTGTAGGCAGCATATGGATGGCTTATATTTTTTTTAAGCCATTCTGTCAACCTATAGCTTTTGATTACAGAGTTTAATCCATTCACACTCAATGATATTACTGTAAATGCATTATTTACTTCTACCATTTCATTCTTTGGTTTTCATATTAGGCTAATGTGTCAACTCAGCCAGGTAATTGTGCCCAGTTGTTTGGTCAGGAAAGCACTGGGCTAATTTTAATACAAGGACATTTATGGACTTTAGTCACCAGTGAGTTTACTACTCAGATAGCTGATTATATCTATATCAATCAGGAAGAGTTCTCTTTTCTTTGTGAAGGGCAGGATGCCCTGGAATGGGTTCACCCTGAGAGGGGGACCCATGCCTTGGAAAGCATCACAGTGAACATGGGTCAGTCGGTCCTGAGAGATGGGCGAGCACCATTCCAAAGGGATGGGTGATGGCCTCTGTTGCCCTCAGCTGATTGAAAGGGAGTTTTAACGCTGGAGCCTTGGGAAGTAAGCACGCAGAGGAGTTTGGTCGTGAGGAATGAGAGAGCCGTTTGCCTGAGAGTCTACAGCTGGCCTTGTAGAGAGAGGCAAGCCTGAGCCTGGAGGGAAACAAGCCCTGGGAAGAGAGGAACCCAGGAAACCTGAACTCTTGGCAGCCGTCGGCAGCCATCTTGCTCCAACACGTGGCAACAAACTTTGGTGAGGGAAGTAACTTATGCTTTATGGCCTGGTAACTGTAAGCTTCTACCCCAAGTAAATACCCCTTTATAAAAACCAACCGATTTCTGGTATTTTGCACCAGTACCCCTTTGGCTAATACATATGTCATATCTTATTTTTGTCTGTGTTTTTACTCTTTTGGTTATCATTTCTGCTATACTTTCTTCTATAGTTTCCGCCAAACCCCTCTTTCCTGTCTTTTGCTTTCAGGCTTTAAGGTTTCCTTTAATATTTCCTGCAAAGTTGGAATCTTTTTTATGAACTCTCTTAGTTTCTGTTTGAATATTTTAAACTGACCTTCATATTTGAAGGATAATTTTGCTGGATAAAGAATTCCCAGCTGGTAGTTTTACTCTTTCATTATCCTAATTGTATCATACCATTGTCTTCTTGTCTCCATGATTTCTGATGAGAAATCTACACTATGTCTTACTGGGCATCCCTTTATGTGATGGTTTCCTTCTTCCTAACTGCTCTCAGAATTTTCTCTTTATCTTTGACTTTTGATGTTCTAAGTAGTATGTGTTGGAATAGGTCTATTTACATTTATTCTGATTGAGGTATGCTGCACTTCTTGGACATGAAAATTCATTTCTTTCATGAGAGTAGGGAAATTTTCAGCTATTATTTCCTCAAATATGCTTTCTGACCCTTTTCCCTTCTCCTTCTGGAACTCCAATGACACTTTTGTTGCATTTCATGTTATCATTCAACTCTCTGAGCCCCTGCTCAGAAAAGAGGAAGTAAAACTCTCACTGCTTGTGGATGACATGATCCTGTACTTAGAAAATCCTGAAGTATCCGCAACAAAGCTACTTGAACTAATAAATGAGTTCAGCAAAGTGGCAGGATACAAGATCAACACGCAAAAATAAGTGATGTTTTTGTACACTAGTACTGAACAACCTGAGGAGGAAATCAGGGGGAAAATTCCATTTTCAATAGCAACAAAGACTCAAATACCTAGGAGTTAATTTAACCAAAGAAGTACAGGACCTATATGCAGAAAACTACAAAACAATGCTAAAAGAAATTTAAAAAGACTTAAACAAATGGAAAGACATTCCGTGTTCATGGATTGGAAGAATAAATACCGTGAAGATGTCAATCTTGCCCAAACTGATTTATAGATTCAATGCAATACCAATGAAAATCCCAACAGCTTACTTTACAGAATTAGAGAAGGCAATTACCAAATTCATCTGGAAGTGTAAGTGCACCCGAATAGCCAAAAGCATTCTAAAAAAGAAGAGCAATGTGTGAGGAATTTCACTGCCTGAACTTGAAACATATTACAAAGCTACAGTGGTCAAAACAGCATGGTACTGGCATAAAGATAGACACATTGATCAGTGGAATAGAATTGAGAACCCAGAAATAAACCCTCACCTATTCAGTCAGAATGGCCACTATTAAAAAGGCAGAGAACTACAAGTGTTGGAGAGGATGTGGAGAGATAGGAACACTTCTTCACTGTTGGTGGGAATGCAAAATGGTACAACCACTATGGAGGACTGTTTGGCAGTTCCTAAAGAAGTTGAATATAGACTTGCCATGTGACCCTGCAATACCGCTACTGGGTATATACCCAGAAGAACTGAGAGCACTGACACGAACAGACATCTGCACACCGATGTTCATAGCAACATGATTCACCATCGCCAAAAGTTGGAAACAACCCAGGTGTCCATCAACAGATGAATGGATAAACAAACTGTGGTCTATTAACATGATGGAATATTATGCAACTATAAGAAGAAATGAAGTCATAAAGCATATGACAACATGGATGAACCTGGAGGACATTATGTTGAGCGAAGCAAGTCAGGCACAAAAGGACAAATACTGTATGAATGCGTTACTATGAACCAAATATATTGTGTAACATATTGTTTGATTCAAAATAAATTTATATGTATCCATTACATTTAATTGAGAAATGTATATATGTATTCATCTGTGTTTAAAAAAAAATTTATATGTATCCATTACATTTAATTGAGAAATGTATATATTTATTCATCTGTGTTTATTTTTTTAGTTTTTAATTGTTTATATTTTCAATTATTAAATGTACAAAATAAAGTAAAAAAATGATTTCTATAAAAAAGAACCTGTTAGTACATTATGACACTACTTATTAATAAAATTCATCAATATGTAGTCACTAGGCATTTTTTGCTTATCCCTTACTTATAAGGTTTATACAGTAACCATGCATCCCTTTGAATTATTTTTAAAGCATTCTATTCAAATAAGTAAATGTAAAAGTAATTTAAGAAACAAATTATGTTTTATGGCAGTGGAAAGAAGAAAACAAATAGTGATGAGATCCTATACCTTGTACTAACAAAGTATAAGTCACAAGATGAATAGTGGTAAGATAAATTTCTTCCAAACATTGGTATTATGGTTTTGTAATTTTAAAAATCTTGTGAATGAAAATTGATGTATCTATCATTATGTAAGAAAACAATCTAAACATGAAACAAGAAAATTAGTTGGCTTAGATTTTAGGTAGAATGTCTATTTCATCATCATCGCTAAACCAGGATAAACAAAAACAAAAAATAATTTTGACTTCTCTCACCATTCCTCTTTCTCTCTTTAAATACATACATAAACACACAATATGCCTCTCCACTGTTTTATTAATACATTCTTGCATCATACATAGTTTCCTGCAAATATTTACTTTTAATTGTAAAACTTAAAACAAATACCCTTCATTTACGTGATGCCAACATTTTATAAAGTAAAGCATTGCACAGTGTCCTCAATGAGTAATTTCCCATTTCAATTAGGAAAACATTTTAATAATCTCACAATTATCACACACACTTGGATAAACATACATATTTAACTTGAAGGTATTAGAGATGAATCTTTACAATCTGCAGATGATATTTAAAAGTAAATTTATCCGTATTTAAAGGAAATACATCATAAAATTACATGTTCCAAAACAAATGAAAAATGGCTACCATAGGCAAAAAGATAAACAAATGAAAAATAGCTATCATAGGGAAAAGGATAAAAGCCCTCTGGCTTCAAGAACTGAAGACATTGTATAAAGCCATGTCAACTAAGAAAATTAAATTTGCCTTTAAGATGACATTTGACATTACTAAAAATCTTTAACTTAAAATGAATAAAGACTTTACTGACAATCAGGTAACCATTGAAAATGATGATAAAAATTTGATGGACTATGGTTCCAAGAGAAGAAAGAAAAGAAAACTATTTAGCTATGTTTTGAACTGTTTCAGAATATGTCACAACCATTTACAGAGTTAAGAAATTAAACATACAGCATTGCTGTTTTACTTTTCACTTTTGAATTAAAAAATGGAAGCAACTTGGCAAATCTATTTTTTCCTTCTGCAATTATACACATTTTTTTATTAGAAGAGTTGTGAGCTTACAAAGCAATCATGCATAGCATTCAGGGCTCCCATACATCACGCCAACACCAACACCTTTCATTGCCATGGAACATTTGTTACAAAGGTGGGATGGCGAAAACATACCAAATCTGTTTTTTTCTTTTAAATTATATAAAACAAATTTTAACATAAAATAATATAAAATTCAAAAATCAATCACCATAATAAAGAACTCAATATCACATTCCAAAATAATTAGGATTTAATAATTTGTAATGACTTAGTTTGCATCTTTTTTAAAAACAAGCTTTTTTTCATTTTTTATTTATTCATTCCCCCCTACCTCATTGTTTGCATTCACTGTCTGCTCTCTGTGTCTGCTCATCCTCTCTTTAGGAGCCACCAGGAACCAAATCTGGAACCTCCCATATGGTAGGCAGGAACTCAATCACTTGAGCCACATCCAATTCCCCACATCTTTTTTTAATGAGGACACCTTTTGAGAGATTAACATTGTGCTTGGTGTACAGTAAGAACACAGGTGCAAGTCATAATTATTTGTTGGTGCAAGTGTACCATAAAATGCAAGTTATTAGTTAATATGTATAGTATTTATCAACCATAAAAGCAGTTATAGTAGCTGTCGTTTAATGAGCAGCTAATAGATTTTAGGTGCTCTTCATATATCTATATATCTAAAATTACTTTTTTTTTAGAGAAGCTTTAGATTACATAAAAAAAATATAGGGGATTCCCATATTCCCCACCCTCTCCCCTTCCCACACTTTCCCACATTAAAAACATCCTTCATTAAGGTGGTACATTTGTTACAATTGATGAACACATATTGAAGCATTGCCAGTAACTGTGGACTATAGTTTACATTTTAGTTTACTCTATCCTGCACAATTTTGTAGGTTATGACAAAAATATAATGGACTATATCCAACATTGCAATGTCATGCAGAATAATTCCAATGTCCCAAAAATGCCCCCATATTACAACTATTCTTCCTTCTCCCTCTCCTCAGAACCTCTGGTGGCCACTGCCTTTATATCAATGATAGAAGTTCTTCCATTGCTAGAATAATAAGTCTATAATAGAATAATAATAAGTCCACTTTAGTCCATTGTTCATTCCCCAATCTTGAGGATTTGGGGATGGTGATGCCCACTCTGTTTCTAATTGAGAGGGGGGCTTAGATCCCATGTGGCAGATGGATGGAACTATCTTGCTTGCAGTTGCAGACACTCTCTGTTCCTTGGGATAAGGGGATTCCCATATTCATATTTTTCTGTCAGGTTGCAGATTTGGCTCTTATTCCCTAATCTAACCATTGCCCATCATCTCCTTGTTAGTTGTCCTGGGTGAGTCCAGTGAACTGGAGAGTAGATGTTGCAACTTTGTAGAGATTCAGAGCTCAACTGGCACATGAACAGACCAAAGATTTAAGTCTCTGGGACATATACTTAGCAAATATATTGCTAATTATAGGTTCAAATAAAAGGGGCAGAAGAGCCATGTGTAGGGAAATTAAAAATGAGTCTAACTCTGTTACGCTGGGGAGCATAAATTCCAAAGTAAGGCCCACTGACAGGATGCCAAATTCCTGAGCTTGTCTGCCCTGTTTATAGTGTTTGGATGTCTCTAGAGCCCTCAGGAGCCCCACCGTTTGAGGCACTGTTTACTGTGGCAGTCAATGATACCCTGCTGAGACATGGATAAATGTAACCTCTAGAATAACCTCCTGACTCACTTTGAAATCTCTTAGCCATAAAAACTCATTTAATATTTCCTGCATTTGTTCAAGGTCTTTTTTCTGGATTCATTGCTAGTTGGCTCTTGGTAATAATCCCTCAATACCAGGGAGGCTCATCCCCAGGAGTCATGTCCCATGCTGGGGTGAAGGTAATCTGTTTATATGCTGAGTTTGGTTTGGAGAGTGGCCACAAGGAGACTTTCAGTAGGCAAGTCTTAGGCAATATATAATACTAGGCTAAGTTTCAATTTCACAAATAAAGGTTCATAAGTACAATCATTAATATCAAGAGAAAATATCAGATTATGGGTTCCATGTAGAGAGAAAAAGGGCTGAAAAATGTTAAAAAAGGCTGATTTACAGACTACCATTCCCCATTACAGATTATAAGTCCCCATGTCTACCAGCATGCTAATTCAGGCAGGGAGAGAAAGGGTAAAACAGAGCAAAAACAGGGCTGGAACAGGGCAAGCGAAAAAGGAAAAAAAGGGCTGATTTGGTTTCTGTGCTTGCTTTTTGAACCATTAATTATTCTGCCTCTTTGCTAATGATCAGGGAGGTGTCCCAGCTGTTTGCTGTTTTGATTGGTTACAACACCATCAATTCCCCCAGGATGCCCAATGGCAAGTCCCCTTGAGAATACCCTTGGCTTTTCCTTGATTCTGGAGGAAGTCCCATTCCTAATGGGGAATTCTCACAAGGCTCTTACAGCAGCCATCTTGTAAGGTCTTTCCTGCAGGGCAGTTCCCATGGCCATGTGTTTCCATAGCTGTGTTTTTTCTATCAGGTTGCTGATTTGTCTCTTATTTCCTAATCAAGCCTGTCTCAGTCTGTCTTCCTTGTAATCAGGGGATTCTTGCCATACTATTAGAGAATATAGCAGGACTCCCCAGGATGGGAATTCAATATTCTTTTATTATGTGGGTCTCCACCCACCAAGACAACACCCCATGAACACTTGAACATATTCATATATTTTTTATAAAATTTTATTGAAGTATATCATATATGTACATAACTAAACAGTGTATAATAGATGTTAACTCACAAAACAAACATGCATATAATTATACAGAGCTCCCATACATCACTCCACCACCAACACCTTACATTGTTGTGAAACATTTGTTACAAGCTATGAACTAACTATAACCCATATTTTATATTTGGCGTTTTTTTCCCCCAAATCATCTGTTTATTAACACCCTGAATTAGTATTATATATTTGTTATAGTTCATGAGAGAATGTTAGAATATTTTTTCTGTTGACCACAGTCCTTTTTCCACCACTGGATTCCCTGTGTTATATGGTCCGATGCTTTGTACAGTCCATTCAAAGTGTACACTCAATGACTCTCATTTTCATCACAGTTATGCTGCTATCACCTCAGTCAATTTTAGACCATTTTATTACTCCAAAAGGAAAAATCCCATACCCCCTTTTATTCCCCTATGGCTGCAAAAATATTACAGTATTACTGTTAACTATCATTCATACATTGCATTAGTTGTAATTTTTCCCCATTTATCACCATATTCTTTTTTCAGATAAAATGTAAATATTGTGTTTTTAAGTTTTATTTTTAAATTAGAGAAATAATAGGTTTACAGTAAAATCATGTAAAAAATACAGCATTACCATATACCCCTCTATTGTTGACACTTTGCATTAGTGTGGTACCTTTGTTACAAGTGATGAATATTCCCATATACCACTCTGTTATTAACACCTTGTGTGTCACCATATTGTTAACACTTTGTAAAAGAAGAACATGGTTATATTTATACTATTACCACAATCTTCATCCACCACCGGAATCATGTTATATGTTCCCTAGATTGTTTTCTAGTTTCCTTTCAATTGACAGTTACATCCACAGACTACCCCTTTCAGCCACAATCTCATTTATAAATCAGCAGTGTTAGTGATACTCCTATAATGCATTACCATCAACTCTATTCATTTCCACACTTTTCCAATAAACCTTATTAAAAATTCTACATACATTGAGCATCAGCTCCCATTCTTAATTCATATTTTATCTCCTAGTAACCTATACTCTAGAGTTTACCTTTGTGAGTTTACTCATTGTATTTAGTTCATATTAGTGAAACCATGCAATATTTGTTCTTTTATGTCTCGCTTATTTCACTAAACAAAATGAGACATCATATATAAAAAATGGAAAAATTGATGTCTCTCAACCTGTACTATTTTTCAGGCCATCTATATCCTTATTGATTTTATACTTATTTGTTTTTATCAATTATTGAGAAATAAGTGTTGTCTCCAAGTATAATTGTAGATGTGTCTATTTCTCCTTTCCAAGCTATCAATTTTTGCATCATTTATTTCTAATTTCTGTTAGGTGCATACACATTTAAGATTGTCTTTTTGAAGAACTGACCACTTCATCATTATGTACTGTCCCTCTCTATCCCTAACAATATTTCCTGTTCTGGAGCCTACTTTGTCTGCTATTAATATAGGTACTCCATCTTTATTTGATTAGCATTTGTATGGTATATTTTTATATCCTTTCAATTTTTAACATATCTATGTCTTTATATTTAAGTGGATTTCTTGTAGACAGCATATGTTTGTGTTTTGCTTTTTTATCCAATCTAATAATTTCTGTCATTTATCTGCTGCATTTGGAGCATGAGTTAGCAATCTATGGATTGTGTGGAAAATGTATTTTTCCACCTGTTTTTGCACAGTCTTTGAGCTAAAAATGTTTTTGCATTTTTAAATGGTTGAAAAAAATCAAAATAAGAATATTTCACAAAATGTGAAAATTACATGATATTCAAATTCCTGTGTCCATAAATAAGGTTTCAATAGAACACAGTCACACACATACTGTCTTTGGTGTTTCTGTGCTAAAATGGTAGAGTTGAGTAACTGCCACAAGTTTCTGTTTAGTGTCATATTCTTTCAGCCTGAACAACTTCCTATAACATCTCCTGTATAGTAGGTCTGTTGTATGAGGCTGTATGTGTCTGAATGTGACTGTTTATGTCTGTGGCATGTGTCTGTGTGTATTTATATACATATTTATATGTGTATACACACACGGAATGAATCATGTCTGCCACAAAAAGCATGTTCATGTCCTAAACCCAGGTCCTGTGAGTGTGAATACATTTGCATATAGAAACTTTGAAGATATTATCAGTTAAGGTATGGCAAACTGAATGAGGGTGGGTGAAACCCAATATGGCTGGAGTCTTTATAAGCAGAGGCTATTTGAATGCAGTTAGTTCAATATGCTGAATATCCCTAACAATTTGATGTTCCCCAAGGTTCAATCTCCTGCCCACATCCTTCCCACTCTACATGCTCCGAGTGACCACACCAAAACCTAAGGCTTCAACTCAATCCATATGCCAGTAAGCTCCAGTCCTTCAAATCTAGACCAGAAGACTCTCCTGATCCCCACATCTGAATATCCAATTGAACTCTCAGAGGTAGTCAAACTAAATGTCTTCTTTGGATGAGTGTCACCAACAATTCTCTAAGCCAGAAGCTAGAAGGTTTCCTTGACAACTCATGCTCACTCACTCTTCAATGCAATTAATCATGAAGATGTGTCTATCCTAATATATATATATATATATATATATATGCTTAATTTCATCCCTCCTCCCCATTCCTGTTTTCATAGTCTTAGTCCAAGATTTCATCACATAGCCTGGACCACTGTCAAAAACTTCCCCCTATGGGAAGCAGATGTGGCTCAAGCAGCTGGGCTTCCACCTACCATACGGGAGGCCCCAGGTTCAGTATTCAGTGCCTCCTAATAAGAAGACAAGTGGACAGTGAGTGTAAAACAATGAGCTGGGGAGAAATAAATAAATAAAAATAAATAAATCTTAAAAAAAAAAAAAAAAAAAACTTCCCTGTAGTTCCTCTACCTCTTGCCTGGTCTCCCTCCAATTCATCCTCTACACAGATGCTAGGATATTTATAAAATGCAAATTAAACAATGTTACTCCCATATCTAAAATCTTTTAATGGTTTATGTAGTCTGCACAATAAGTTCAAATTCCTCCCCATTTTATACTAAAAATCTCATGTACTAGCGATGATCCACCTCTCCAGGCTTATCCCCCACCACCTCAGAGCTATCTTACACTAGTAAGCATAGTACAAACAAGGTTCTAAAGAGCAGTTCTCAAGATATTAATAAAATTCTCATCAAATAAGTTTGCAAAAGTGAGGAAATGGATTTATGCACAGCAATGGGCACTGAGAATATCCAAGAAAGGAACAGAGACAGTAAAGTTTGAGTACGAAATTCCTGTTTTTCAATGAATACTGTATTAGTCAGCCAAAGGGGTGCTGATGCAAAATACCAGAAATCTGTTGGCTTTTATAAAGGGTATTTATTTGGAGTAGAAGCTTACAGTTACCAGGTTATAAAGCATAAGTTTCTTCCCCCACCCAACTCTGTCAGGGTTCCGGCTTCCTAGGTTCCTCTCTTCCTGGAGCTTGAGTCTCTCCAGGTACAGCTGTGTGTTCTCTCCACAAGACCAGCTGTAGACTCTCAGGTGAATGGCTCATCTCTTTTTCCCGGGGCCTTCTCTCTTCCTCACGACCAATCTCCTCTGTATGCTTACTTCCCAGGGCTCCAGCTCAAGTCTCCAACATCAAAACTCCAACTCAAAACCCCAACTCTGTCCTTTGCCATGCCTTTTATCTTTGATTCCCCACCCACCAAGGGGTGGGGCTCAATGCCCTACTGATGTGGCCCAATCAAAGCCCTAATCATAACTTAATCATGCCCAGATGAACAGACCAGTTTACAAGCATAATCCAATACCTATTTTTTGGAATCCGTAACTATATCAAACTGCCAAACTGCTATAAATACCTATTAACATTTCTAGGAAATCAGTTTGGAAAATGCTAAAGAAAGTATTTGGAACAACTTATAATAGTTCCTATAATATTCTATGGTCTCTTGCATCCCCATTTCTAGCTGAGGTACCATTCATTCATTGATTCTTTATTAAATAATTCATTTGTTCCTTCAGTAACTTTCATTGTACACCAACTGTGCATGCTAAAAACAGCTATAGGCTGAACATTCAGAGGAAGCTCATGCTCTGTGTGAGCCAAACAAATAAATATATGATTAAAACAATCATTATAAATGCTGTTTTTTGGTAGGATAAAGTGGGAGGAACTGACAGTAACATTGCCCCCTTCTATTTTACTTGGTTATCTTCTGAAATCGGTGCCAGTTTTTCCTCTATGTAAATGGAAGCTTAGTTGTTAGCCATGCATGTATTTACAATGGTCATATCTTTCTGATGTATTGACCCTTTTATTATTATGTAATATCTCAATATATCTGTAGTAAAATTTCTTACTGTAACGTCTATTTTGTCTGATAATAATATAATTACTCCGGTTCTCTAATGTACACTATTTGAATGGTATATCTTTTTCTACCATTGTGCTTTCAACTGAGTTGTGTCTTTGAATATAAGGTGTGTCTCTTATAGACAATACATAATTGGATATTGCAATTTTATCCAGAATGACACTCTCTGGCTTTGAAGTCTTTGGACTATTCATGTTTAATGTAGTTGTTGTCATGTTTGGATATATATTTCTCACATTGGGATTTGTTTTCTATGTCTTCTCTCTTTTTTTGTTCTTCTGTTCCTTTTGACTATATTTGTTGTGTTGGATATTTTTACAGCAAAACTTAAATTAATTTTAAAAATTTCTTTACTTATTCTTTAGGGATTCTAATTGAAAGATAAATATATATATATTTATCACATCTACTTCAGATCAATGCTAATTAAATTTCAGAAAAATACAGACAATTTGTTCCAATGTACCTCCATGTCTTCCCCTTTTCTGTATGTCATTCTCAAAATATATTATATCTCTGTAGGTTATAAATGTACCATATAAAAGTATAGTTATTGCTTTGTACAATCATGTCTTTTAAAGAAGATAAGGCAAAAAATGAGAAAAAAGTACACCTATATAGCTTTTTATATTAACCCAAATAATTATAACTTCTGGTGCTCTTCATTTCTCCCTGTGAACTTGAGTTTCTGTCTAGATTCTTTTCATTGTTATTTTATTTTATATATATATTTAAAAAATAATTAGATTACATAAATGTTACATAAAAAATATAGGGGATACCCATATGCCCCACTTCCTACCCCTCCCACATTTTCTCACATTAACATCATTCTTCTTTAGTGTGGTACATTCATTACAATTGATTAACACATTGTGGGGCATTGCCACTAAGCATGGATTATAGCTTACATTGTAACTTACACTCTCTCCTGCACAATTTTGTAGGTTATGGAAAGATAAATAATGGTCTGTATCTGTCATTGCTATGTCATTCAGGACAATTCCCAAGTCTCCAAAATGCCCCCATATTACACTTGCTTTTCCCTCTCCCTCCCCTCAGAACTTCCAGTGGCCACTGCCTCCACATCAATGATATAAGTTCTTCCATTGGTAAAATTACAATAAGCCTAGAGTAGAATACCAGTAAGTCTACTTTAGTCCATAGTTCATTCTCCAATCCTGAGGATTCTGGGACGGTGATGCCCATTCCACCTCTAACCAAGAGGGGGCTTCGCTCTCATATGGGCAGATGGGTGGGACTATCTTGCTTGCAGGTGCATATTCTCTCTGTTCCTTGGGATGGTTTTTGTCCATCATCACTTCCTTGTTAGTTGTACTGGGTGAGTCCAATGAACTGGAGAGTATGTGTTGCAACTATGTTGAGGTTGGCACATAGGCAGCCCATTTATCTATACCATTTCCCACTTTTGGTCAAGGTCTTTTTCCAGCTGGCACATGAGCAGCCCAAAGGTGTAAGTCTCTTGGGCATACACCTATCAACTCTAGTACTAACTATAGATTTAAATAGAAGGGTCAAAAGAGCCATGTGTAGAGAAACCAAAACTGAGTCCAAGTCTGTCACACTGGGGAGCATAACTTCCAAAGTAAGGCCCACTGGCAGGGCACCAAACTCCTGAGCTGTCTGCCCCAGCTATAGTGTCTGGATGTCTCCAGAGCCCTCAGGAGACCCACTATTTGATGTCGTATTTGCTTTGGAAGTCAGTGAGATCCTGCTGAGATGTGTATAAGTGTAACCTCTGGAATAACTTCCCAATTCACTTTGAACTCTCTTTGGCATATAAATTCATTTATCTTTACCATTTCCCACTTTTGGTCAAGGTCTTTTTCCAGTTGCATTGCTAGTTGGTGCTTGGTAGTAATCCCTTGGTGCCAGGGAAGCTCATCCCCAGGAGTCATGTTCCATGCTGGGGGGAAGGTAATGGATTTATATGCTGAGTTTTGTTTAGAGGAGGCCACATCTGAGCAACAAGGAGCTCTCAGGAGGTAATGCTTTGGTTAAGTTTCAATTTTAAATGTTAAGATTCATATGTACAGTCATCAATATCAAGGTCCCATCAATGGACCATCCTCCTTTACTAGTCATTGTCCCTGCTCAGAGACTATTTGCTGTTCCATTCAAGAATGTGGCAGAGCTTTCCAGGATGGGAATTTGATATTCTTTCAGTTATTGTGTGAATCTCCACCTAACATGACAATGCTCCGTAAACACTTGAACACATTTATATGCCTTATAAATATGCCCCAGGTGAAGCTCCTCCCATGTATCCCCCATTACTGACACCCCACACCAATGATCCTCCCCTATCAGAGTTGTAACCCTTCTGTGATCCAAAACTTCTTCAAAAATGAAGCCAACAAACAAAATAACCAAATACAATAAGAAAATGACATGATAATGATGGTTTTAAAAATAAGAAATAAAGTATAAAAATTAAGAAAAATAAAAATTTGGAATAATAATAATGAAAAAATATTAAATTTTTTTGACATTATGTCTTTCATCACTGTAAGATTTATTGTCTTGTCTGTACAGTGATATTTTCTTCTGTTTATTCCCTCAGTGTCTTCTTTTTCCATTTTGTCTTCAAACAAGTTTTAGATTACAGAAAATTCATGTATAAAATATAGGGGATTCCCATATACCCAACATCCTCCCCCCTTTCCCCTTTCCCCTATTAATAACATTTACATGTGGCTGTAACATTTTTTACAATTGATTTACATTATGATTTACATTTTGGACCATACACTTTTATAAATTTTAATGAAATTTAACATGGTCTGTATCCATCATTGAAACATAATATAGTACAATTCTATCATCCACCAAATGCCCCCTGTTCCATCTATTCTATTCCTACCGCCCGCTCCCCTCAGGACCCATGGCAACCACCAGGCTTCACTCCTTGAAGAACAAGATTAATAGTTACTTGCAGCAACATTGAGGCTTGACATACTGGTCTGTCCTCCCCTATTAGGCACTGCCTATGCTCTCGAGAAACTCCCACCCCTCTATTTGAGAACATAGCAGGACTCCCCAGGATGGGATTCCAACACCTTCCCACTCATTATGTGGGTCTCCAACCACTGATATAATCCACTATGACAAGATGAACACCCACACATTCCCTAGAAGCCTGCCCCAGGTGTGCACTGCCTGCGTGTCCCCCATATCCAACTCCCTAAACCAGTAACCCTCCACTGACATATTTGCCAAAAGAACATTCTCAACATTCTAGTTTCAATGACATATCCACAAATCCCTAGAGTTCACCTGCTCCCTCCCCCAACCTTCCCCCCAGTTCAATGGACAGACCAATCCACCCCCCTCATCCTACATCCATCACAAACCAGCACCACCCCACCCAATAGCATAACAGCACCACTGCTATGTCCATCCACTGCACAACTACACCATTCTATCTTATCATAGATTTTGCCCATATGGGCATTGGCTCACAACATTCTTCTCCCTTTCTGTCTCCTGTAAATCTATCTTCCAGACTCTATTTCTGTGAGTCTGCTCAATTTGCTTAATTCATATCATGTAATATTTGTCCTTCAGTGCCTGGGTTGCTTCACTCAACATAAGGTCTTCAAGATTCATACATGTTATCCTGTGTGTTAACACTGCATTCCTTCTTACAGCTAATATTCTATTGTATGTATATACCACAATTTGTTTATCCATTCATCTGTTGATGGACAATTGGGTTGATTCCAACGTTTGGCAATAGTGAATGATGCCGCTATGAACATTGGTGTGCATATTTCTGTTCATGTCCCTACTTTCAATTCTTCTGGGTATATACCCAAAAGTGGGATTGCTATAAGTTAGCTCCCTGAAGAACTGGCAAACTGTCCTCCACAATGGCTGTACCATACTACATTCCCATCAGCAGTGGAAAAGGATTTCCATTACTCCACATCCTGTCCAACACTTGTGGTCCTCTGTTTTTCAATAGCTTTCAGTCTAATGGGTATAAGATGATATCTCATTGTAGTTTTGATTTTCATTTCTCTAATAGCTAGTGATGTTGAGCATCTACTTATGTGTTTTTTTAGCCATTTCTTCTTTGGAAAACTGTTTATTCAAATCACTTACCCATTTTTAAAATGGGTTGTCTGTCTTTTTATTTTCCAGGTGTAGGATTTCTTTATATATGCTGGATATTAGGCCCCTATGAGATATATGGTTACTGAATATTTGCTCCCATTGAGTAAGCTGCCTTTTCATTTTCTTGACAAACGTCTTTGAGGTGCAAAAGTTTTTATTTTTCAGGAGATCCCATTTATACATTTTTTTCTTTTGTTGCTCAAGCTTTGGGTGTAAATTTCATGAAACCATTTCCTAATACAAGATACTGTTAAGTATCCCTACATTATCTTTCAAGATCTTTATGGTCTTGGCTCTTATATTTAGATCTTTGATCCATCCTGAGTTGATTTTTGTATAAGGTGTGAGATGGTGTTCCTCTCTCATTCTTTTGAATATGGATATCCAATTCTCCAAGCAACATTTGTTGAAGAAGCCATTCTCTCTCTTGAATGGGCTTGGGGGTCTGGTCAAATATTAGTTGACTGTATATGTGAAGGTCTATATCAGAATTCTCAATTCTGTTCCATTGGTTAGTATGTCTATCCTTGGGCCACTACCATGCAGTTTTGACCACTGTAGCTTTATAATATGTTTTAAAGTCTGGTAGTATGATTCCTCCAATTTCATTTTTCTTTTTCAACATGACTTTGGCTATTCGAGGCTGTTACACTTCCAAATAAATTTCATAGTTGGCTTTCCAATTCAGTAAAGAATGTTTAAATTTTTATTGGGATTGTGATAAACCTGTAAATCAATTTGGGTAGGGTAGACATCTTCATGATGTTTAGTCTTCCTATCCATGAACAGGGTATATTCTTCCATTTATTTGGGTCTTCTTTGATTACCTTTAAAAGTGTTGTGCAGTTTTCTGGGTACAAGTCATTTACATCTTTAGTTAAATTTATTCCTAGGTATTTGATTCTTTTAATTGCTATTGTAAATGGGATTTTTACATTTATTTCCTCCTCTGACTGCTTATTATTGGTGTACAGAAAAGCTACTGATTTTTGCATATTGATCTTATAATCTGCCACTTTACTGATCATATTTATAAGTTCTAAAACCTTGGTTGTAGATTTCTCAGGGCTGTCTGTGTATAGGATCATGTCATCTGCAAATAGTGAAACTTTCCCTTCTTTTCCAATTTGGATGCCTTTTATATCTTTTTCTTGCCTATGTGCTTGAGCAAGTATTTCTAACACCATGTTAAATAAGAGCAGTAACAGTGGGCATCCTTCCCTTGTTCAAAATCTTATTGGGAAAGCTTTTAGGATTTCACCACTGAATATGATGTTAGCTGTGGGTTTTTCATATACACCCTTTATCATGTTCAGAAAGTTTCCTTCTATTCCTATATTTTGAAGTGTTTTTATCAGGAAATATTACTGTATTTTGTTGAATGCATTTTCTGCACGTATAAAGATGATCATTTGATTTTTTAAAAAATCTACTTATGTGGTGTATTACATTGATTGATTTTCTTATGTTGAACCATCCTTGCATACCAAGGAAGAAAACCCACTTGGTCATGGTGTATAATTCATTTGATGTGTTGTTGAATATGAATAGCAAGTATTTTGTTGAGGATTTTAGCATCTAGGTTCATTAAAGGGATTGGTCTATAGTTTTCCTTTCTTGTGACATCTTGTTTTGGCTTTGGTATTAAGATGATGTTGGCATTGTAATGAGTTAAGCAATATTCCTTCCACTTTTATTTTTTTAAAAGGGTTTAAGTAAGATTAATGTTAGTTCTTTCCAGAATGTTTGGTAGAATTGACCTGTGAAGCCATCTGGTCCTGGGCTCTTCTTCGTTGTGAGGTATTTGAAGACTAATTCTATCTTGTTACTTGTGATTGGTTTGTTGAGTTCATCAATTTCTTCTTTTGTCAATGTAGGCTGCTTGTGTGTTTTTAGGAATTTGTCCAATTCCTCTAAATTATCCATGTTGTTGGCATACACCTTTTCAAAGTATACTCTTTTGATACTCCTTATTTCTGTAGGGACAGTGGTGATATCTCCTTCCTCATTTCTTATTTTATGTGTTTGCATTTTCTCTTTTTTGTTTGTCTAGCTAAGGGTTTATCAATCTTTTAGTCTTCTCAAAGAAACAGCTTTTGTTTTGTTTATTTTTTCTAGTGCTTTCTCACTTTCAATTTCATTTAGCTCTATTCTAATCATTGTTATTTCCTTTTCTCTACTTGTTTTGAGGTTAGTTTGTTGTTTTTCTAATTCCTCCAGGTATGCAGTTAGTTCTTTGATTTTAGCTCTTTCTTCTTTTGTAACATAGGCATTTATGGCTATGAAGTTCCCTCTCAGTACAGCTTTGGCTGCATCCCGTAGGTTTTGATACATTGTGTTGTCATTTTCATTTGTTTCAAGGTAGTTACTTTCTTTTGCGATTTGTTCCTTGACACACTCTTTGTCTAAGAGTATGTTGTTTAACTTCCATATCTTTGTGCCTAATCTGGTTCTCTGTCCATTACTGATTTCCAGCTTCATTCCATTGTGGTCAGAGAAATTACTTTATAATTTCAATTTTTCTGAATTCAGTGAGAGTTGTTCTGTGGCCTAGCACGTGGTCTATCCTGGAGAATGTATTTGTGTGTATTTGTATTTGTGTGTAATGTTCTGTATATGTCTATTGGGTCCAGATCCTCTAATGTATTATTCAAGGTCTTTGTTTCTTTATTGATTTGCTGTCAAGATGTTCTGTCTAATGGTGTATTAAAGTCCTCCACTACAATTGTAGAAGCATCTATTTCTCCACTTAGTTTTTCCAGTGTTTGCCTCATGTATTTTTAGGTGCCCTGATTAGGTGCATAAATGTTTATGATTGTTCTTTCTTCTTGAAAGATTTTCCCTTTCATTATTATATAATGTCCTTCTTTGTCTCTTACAATAGCTGTGCATTTAAAGTCTATTTTTTATATTGATATAGCTACTCTTGCCCTTTTTTGTTTATTGTTTGAATGTAAAATTTTTCCCTTACCATTCACTTTCATCTTGCTTGCATCTCTGGGTCTAAGGTGAGTTTCTTGTAGACAGCATATAAATGGGTCATATTTCTTATCCATTATGCCAATCTGTGTCTCTTGAATGGCGAGTTTAAATCATTAACATTCAATGTTATTACTGTCAAAAAATTACTTATATTAGCCATATTTTCTTTAGATTTAGTTCTGTTTTTATCTTTTTGGTTGTTCTCACACTCTCCTCTAACTCTCTTTCTCCTGTTTTTTAACTTTCAACCTGCGGAGCTCCCTTCAGTATTTCTTAAAGGCAGGTTTCTTATTGATAAACTCTCTTAATTTCTGTTTGTCTGTGATTAATTCAAACTCTCCTTCATATTTGAATTCCAGCTTTGCTGGATAGAGAATTCTTGGCTGGAAGTTTTTCCTTTTACCACCTTAACTATGTCATACCACTGCCTTCTTGCCTCTATGGTTTTGGATGAGAAATCAGCACTTAATCTTATTGAACTTCCCTTGTATGTGATGGATCTCTTTTCTCTTGCTGTTTTCAGTATTCTGTCTTTGTCTTGGGCACTAGACAATTTGACATGTATATGTCTTGGGGTAGGCCTATTAGGATTTATACTGTTCAGGGTGCTCTGCCTTTCTTGGACATGTATGTCCATGTCCCTCAATAGGGTTGGGAAATTTTCAGCCATTATTTCCTCCAACACAACTTGTGTTCCTTTCTCTACTCTTCTCCCTCTGGGATGCCTATAATGCATGTTTGTGCATTTTGTGTTGTCATTCAAGTCCTGAAATCCCTGCTGGAGTTTTTCTATCTTTTTATCTCTCTCTTCTAGTATGTGTCTGATTTCAGCTGTACTGTCTTCCACATCACTAATTCTTTCCTCTACCTGTTCAAATCTGCTGATATTGCTTCCAGTGTATTTTTGATTTCTTGCATTGTGCTATTCATCATCAATGTATCTGTTATCATTTAATGTATGTTTCTAATTTCTTCCATTTGTTTTCTCAATGTCTTCTTAATATCCTTATAGAATTAAAAGACTGCATGATAAGAAGAGAGGAGAAGAAAAAAGAGAAAAGAAAGATAAAAAGTAAAAAAGAAAGAAAACACAAAAAAAGGAAAAAGAAATTAAAATATTAAAAATTGGAGAACAAACAAAAACAGGTGGAATGAAAGAACAGAAAACAGAAGATAGAAAGATGAAGGAAAGAAAAGACATAACGTAGGTAGGAAAAATCAGTAAAATAAGGAAAAAGGGAGACAAAGAAAGGGGAAACACAACACACAAGAAACAAGACAGCATTAACTAATTTAAAAAAGGAGAAAGAAAAAAAGAACCAAATAAATAAATAAATAAACAAGGAAAAACAGCTGTCCCTCTTAGACCCCTTAGGAGATTCTCAGGCTGCCAATGTTCATCAATCAATCACCTTCTGCAGGTTTTGAGCTGGGTTTTAGGGAGTGAAATAAGGAAAATTTTAAAAAGAATCTTTTTTTTTTTTTTAAATAAGAGATCTAAGAGAAGGTAATACAAAAAGAATGTCTGTATGTTCCATCATAAATTTCAGCTGGATGACTGATATCCCAGGGGTTCACTTCTCTAAGAAGAGCCAGTAATCAAACCCAGGACCTTGTACGTGCAAGGCAGGTATTCTTCCACTGAGCTAAATTGTCTCCTTAGTCCAGTTAGCCTTTCAGAAGGCTATGTGCCCCCTTTCTCTCAGGCAGGTTAGATTCCTTGAAGTTTGCCAAATTCCTCCTGATTAGGTGCCTGTAATCTCTGCCTCTTCTCTAATCTACTTCCTCTCTTTACCCAGGTGGCTTGGCATGACAGCCTGCCTGAGGAGATCCCCCCTTCCCTCTCCCCTTTGGGTTCAGGTCCCTCCTAAGATTCAAAGGATGCTTAGCTGACCAAACTTACCACAAAGAAACCACTCTCCACCCTCCCAGATCCCTCTTCCTTCCAGGGAATATTCCCTCATACTCTGTTTGGAGCAGGGAGCCAGTGGCTCCACCTATGGTATTTTTCCTGAGGGCAGGGTATATCTGCTGCTTCCAGCCACAGGGGCAAGCAACTCAAACTTCCTTTGGCTTCTTTATCTTTCCAGTACCCTCTTAGATGATTCAGAGCACCTTCCTGTTCTATATATATCCAAAGCAGCTGGCAGGGAGGAAGATGTCTGCTCTCCTCTCAGTCAGCTGCAATGTACCAAGGGTTTTACCCCCACTTAATATCTTGTGGGAGAGGGAGGGGAGCCCTACTCAGCGGCCAAGAAGTTTAGTAACTCACAGTTTGTTGTTTCATCTTCTTTGTCTCTCTGTCCCTCACTCTCCTGGGAGTTGTGAAACACTGTCCTGGTCTGCTGACCCCTCAATCAGGTCCCCAAGGCAGCCTTTGGCTCTTTCTCCATTGTTTTAGTGAAAGCTGAGCCTTATCTGCCTAACCCAATGGCCATGTTCCCACAATTCCCCCAGTAATTTGTTTTCAATCTGAAATATTACCTTTAAGATATTTTTTAAGGCATGTTTTTGTTGGTTGAATTATATATCCCCAAAACAGACATGTTCTCATTCTTAATCCATGTTCCTGTGCATGTGAATGTATTTGTAAAAAGGACCATTTGAAGGTGTATTATTAGTTAAAGTATATACCCATTTGTGAATAGGATCTTCTAAGATCCTATTTAGGTATGGTGTGAATGAACCAGGGTGAACCTGAATCTGTAATATTGGGTCCCTTATAAGCAAAAGAAATTTGGCCACAGTCAGCAAGGAGAAAGCCACAGGAGGAGATCTAGAATATCACCATGTAATGAAATACTGCCATCACCAGAATGGTACAACTCCAGGAGAAAGCATTGCCTTGCTGACATCTTGATTTTGGACTTACAAACTTTAAAACTGAGGCAATAAATTCCAGTTGATTAGGCCAAAAAATGTATGGTATTTGTCATACCAGCCTGGCAAACCAAGACAGCATATTAGTTAACAAAAAATTCTCTTAGTCTTTGTTTATCTTGGATTGTCTTTATTTCCCTTTCATTTTGCTGGATATAGAAATTATGGTTGACAGTTTGTTTCTTCAATGCTTTGAATATGTCATTCCACTGCTTTGTGGCCTCCATCAATGAATCTTATTGACACTCCTCTCTAAGTGATGAGTCATTTATCTCTTGTTGCTTTCAAGATCTCCATGTCTTTAACTTTCATAATTTGACTGTGATGTGTCATTTGCATCATATATGACAAAGCATTAATATCCAGAGTATGCAAAGTGTCCCCACAAATCAATAAGGGGAAATTATTCAATAGAAAATTTGGCCAAAGAAATAGAAATACGAATTCCATAAGAATAAAGGAAATGGTAACTAAGCATGTGAAAACCATTTGGAAAGTTATTTGGCAGTATCCTCTAAAGCTGAACCTACACATACACTCTGACTTACCAATTCCACACCCAACAGATATCCATACATATGTTCACTAGAAGGTATATATGAGAAGGTTCAGAGCATCATTACTTGTAAAATCCCTGTTTTAGCTTCCTAGGGATGCTGTAACAAAGTACATCAAACTAGGGGCCTAAAACTACAAATTCATTGTCTCACAGTTCTGAAGGCTAAAAATCCAAAATCAAAGTGTCAACAGAGCCATGCTTCCTTCAAAATACATAGTGAATAATTTGTTTATGCCTCTTCTAGCTTCTATCAATTACATGCAATCCTTGGTTTTCCTTGGCTTGTGGCAGCATGACTCCCTCTCTGCCTCCATCACATGGTATCTTCTCTCTCTGTGTCCAATTCTTTCCTTCTTATAAGGATACCAGTCTCACAGGATTAGTGCCAATGCTAATCCAGTTTGGCCTTATCTTCACTAATAGCATCTTCTAATACCCTATTTCAATTTAAAGTCATATTCAAGGGGCAGGAGATTAAGACTTGAACATTTCCTGTTTGGGGAACACAGTTTAATCTACAAAAAGCTGCAAACTGGAAATAACCTAAAAGTCTGCCAGTAAATTGGATATATTCATTAAATGAAATACAGCAATGAAAAATAAAATTGACATTCTAGGTTGTCTTTGGTGAAATTTTGTCATTTTCTTTGATAGGCACAGCTTCCAGCCAAATAATTTTTGAACATGTAATATGCCAGAGTGCCAGAGGGTGGAGAATCAAAATTTTAAGAGTACCTTGTACATGGGGCAGTGAAACTAGCAGTAGCAAAAATCAAAGTGTGGACTGCACCATAATGGTAGAGACTCAGGCTCAAAATTTGAGTTTTCTCATCAATAAAATTGGCCTACTGATCTTTGGACTAAGAGCTAGTGAGTTTGGAGAGTTCAAACACCAAAAGAGTAGAGCTCAGATTCAAGAGAGACTCACCCATAAATCATGGCAATGTTGTGGAGGACAGAGAACTCAAAGTGTTCAGCAGGTGCCTTCTTCTGTCTTTCTTTTCTCCAGAGTCCTCAGCAGTGGCTTTCATGTTCTGTTCTTATCACCAAAAACTGAAAAAAAAACCACAATGAAATATGTGCAGGAAGTTAATTTTTTTATCTTACAACTTTAATAAGTGATTCATGAATTTGGTAACATTCAACCCCAAATCAAGGTTTTTATAGGCATAATAAGGTCATATTAAGGAAAATAATCTAAGTGATTGGTACAGAGTAGTCTTCCTTACTTGGCTTGGCCTTGAGAGGAACTAAGCTCCAGAAGGAAAGGGAGCTGGTGAGATATGATTGGTTGTTCTTAGATTTCAGGTTCTTGGAGAAGGACCCCTTAGAAGCGACAAGTACTTAGTTAAACTTTGTTTTGCTGACATTGCCTTAGCATGAGGGACTCCATATCAGGCCTAGATGATTTATTTTTCTTCTCTTATGCTTGTGTTTCTTACTTCTTTTGACAAAATAAATCCTTACTACTTCTTCTAAAAGGTAGAATGAATTCCACAATTATTCAACAAATGTATATATGAAAGCACCACATCCCCAAAAAAGAAAATCTATTTTTAAAGCACTCATGGACCTGGTATACAAATGGTTCAAAAAAGAAAATGGAGGAAAACTGCAAAAATTTTAAAGGGATAACCAATATTCCCTATTCAAAAGGAAATAAAACCAGAAAATAAGGAGAAACAGAAAACAATCTTTGAACTGAAATTTAAGGAGAAAATCTCTTCAAAATAACCTTGGCATAAATAAAAAAATGTACATTTAAAAAAATAATAATAGTTGAATAGATTACATAAAAGTGCCAAGGTTACAAAGCTAAAGTAGTATTCCCAGGAAGATTCTTGGCCTTATATTGTGAAAAATACTTAAAACTAATAATTAAATGATATAAATTCCTACCTTAAGAAGTTAAAAAGAAATACAATAAAACATCATTTGAGGAAAGACATAGAAGGGGTTTAATGAAGCAAAAAATTAATCATTTATAAAAAGAAAAAATTGAAGAAATCTCCACAATCAAGATTAACATGCCTAATAGTAGTCTCTATAATGAAAATAATGTTCTATATCTTCACAGTCCCTTACAGAAGCCATTAGCCACTTGTGGTATTGGGCACTTGAAATTTGACTAGAGCTACTGGAGAACTGAATTTTCAGTTTTATTTCAATTTAATTAATTAAAATTTGATAGCCATATGGGGCTAGTGTTTACAGTATTGGAAAAGACATAGAATCTTGGAGGAAGCAATTTAAATCAATAGAATAGGTTCAAGATAAAAACAGAAAAGGACACATATAGTCAAAATAGGAAATGAGTATGGTGAAGTAAAAGTTGACACACAAAAATGTAAGATATCGACTCCACTGCGACCTGGGACGGGAGAGGACGAGGACCTGCGGGCGGGAGGGCCAGCCTGGGGTCCCCGCACCAAGCCGCCTTTTTGGGGACGGCGGGTAGAAGCTGGGCTCTTAGGGCAGGCAGCCTGTCACGGTGGCTTTTCGCCAGCCACTCGAAGTCGCGGAGGAGACGTTTGGGTCTGGGGTCGCATCGCCCGGCTGCACCTCGGGGATGCCTGGGGCGGCGTTGCCCGGGTTACCAAGCGAGCGCTGACGCCCCGCCCCCGGCCGCCGACGCCCCGCCCCCGCCAGCCGCTGCCTCCAGGCTCCCTCAGCTGAGGATACCCCGCCCCCGGCCCGTCAAAGCCCCGCCCCGCCGCCGACGGCCGCCCTCGGCTCTGCCTGTATGGCTGTGATGGCGGCTGCTGCAGGGACCGCCGACCTCTTTATAAGGCCTGGGGTGTTGGGCGCGGGGCGCTCGTCATGCGCGTGAACGGGGCGTGTGGGGCGCGGAGGCGACGGGCTCTGGAATCCCTTTCGCCCCGGCTTCGCTCAGGGCGACAGGCTAAGGGGCCTCCGGAGTAGGGCCCACTTTCCTATCAAAATGGCAGCGCCCAACGTACCCGAGCGACTCTGAGGTGGGCAGTTTAGCAAACCTGCCGCGCTTCTGTCTTTGAGACCTCCCGATCCGAGTTTCCTTGGGCGAGCGGTGGGTGAGTGTCGGCCTCGCTGCAGCCTGGTGACGCGAGGCGGGCGGTTGGTGTGGGAGGGAGTTTGCACTTTGGCCGTGGATAGTCCCATTTTAGCAGCATGTTTTTTGAGACTCTCAGTGTTTGCTTCTGAGTCACGAGCCGCGCAGTGTTTTGAAATTTAATAAACTCATAAAAGGGCGGGAGCCCTGGATTGGAAATTTGGGTGGCTGGTTGGGAACCTATAGGGTTTTAAGGACTCTTGGGATCATTTCTGACCGAAGGCAAGCCGAGCAAGTTTTACCTGAAGCTTCTCGTGGAAAAGTTTTCTTCCGTGGCCTTTCTCAGAAGACTTCAACTCTTAATCACCTTGTTAAAGTGATGGATAAAGTTGTTCTTGATAGTTCTTGAGCGTGGGACTGGGCGCAGGGAAGCCTAACCCAGTACTAGAGACGATGTCTGCAAAGCACCCACTTATTCTTGAAGTCTTCTTCGTATGATCAACGTTAAGAACAACCACAGCTTCCTGTCCCAAAACACAGGGAGGAGTAACTTTATGCGTAAAATCAAACAAATTTGCGTTAACATGCATCTTTCGTCAACGAGTGAGTTATGGTTGTCCTTTATTAATCATCACCCAGATTGTCAACTTTAAAGGCAGGGAACACTTCTCTGACCCGACCATTCTTTCGTGTATTTGCAAAATGCTGTCCCTGCATCCAAATATACTTACTAGTTATATTGCAATGACACTTAACAAAAAGCCGTGGAAGAGAAAATGCTTTTATTAAAATGCTTTAAAATCTCGAAAATAAATAAATAAATAAAATGTAAGATGTCATTTTGGTATTAAAAAGTTTGAATATGGTGAGGACTTATAGAAATGTAAGTAAATAAGGCTTGCTTGTATCTACTGCTTGGAGAACTCATCAGAAGGCAAAAGTTGGAAGACATGGTGAGGTCAACTGGGCTCTGAGACAGATTTCAAAGGAAAGCAGTACTTTGCTTTTCTTCCAAAGTCCTTGTCTGCCCAGCTTCTTCTCAAAAGGCTATAACCTCTGTTTTGTATTCCCTTAAAAAACAGTCAATAAACTTAATAAGGGCTATATTCCAGGGGTCACACCTTGATTACACAGATAATAATTCTAGTTAGTGCTTCATTCTCTTGGACACACACTGTTCATCTTGATTGGATTACCAGAACATTACAAAAGTATAACCTTCATGTTATGTAGGATATATAAGATCAGTGTGAAGGGCAGTGTTGAAATTTCATTCATTATTCATTCATAAATCCTGTTGACTGCATTATGTGTACTGGTAAATATCCCAGGTCCTGGAGACTCAGCAGGGAATCTAATACACTGCATCTCTACAATTAAATACTGAAATTCTCTGAAATAAATCTGGAATTAAAAAGAAAGGGAAGATGAATGAATATGAACATTTTCAACATGCATAATGATGTGACAAATAAAAAGCAGGTAAATTCAGATAAAGAATGGACGGTGAGAGTGGTAGGATAGAGATCACAAAGTACTCTCTAGAACAAGGTAAAAATGTATTTAAATATCTTAAGGAAACTTGGAAGCCAATTTTATACTTGTTTTTGATAATGGGAAATGTTTTGGTTTGCCAAAGGGCTGTCAATGCAAAGTATCAGAAATGGGTTGGCTTTTATAAAGGGGATTTATTAGGGGTAAAAGCTTACAGTTCCAAGACCATGAAAAGTCCAAACTGAGGCCCATCAGAGATGCTTTCTCACCAAAGTCAGCTGCCACATTTTGAAGCAATATGGCCACTGATGAGGTTTGAGTTAGGGTGAGGGCAACCAGGCATAGGGCTTATCTCTTTCCAGGTCTCCTATATCAGTCTCAGCTGCTCCAATTTCTTCCTGAGTTCAGCTATATGATATCAGGCATATAGCAGGACTTGTCTCCTCTTGAGCTGCTCCATGGGCTTCTTAGGGCTTCCTGCTTAAGTGATCCTCTAGTCTTCTCTCTTACATGGCAGGATCAAACATGGTGGCTTCCTTTTCCTGTGTCTGTCTGTGTGTCTCTGGGTTTATATCAGACACAGCAAGGGAACAGAGATGAACCTGAGTCATGCTTCACAGATGTAGTCCAATCAGAAGCCCTAAAGCAATCTTAACATGCAATCTAATCAAAGGACCCTCAACTGAATTTAATGCAATAAAGGGTATCACACCCACAGGAACAAACTAGTACAAAAACAAAACCTTATCTTTGGGGGATTCATAAAATAATTTCAAACTGCTACAGGAAATTATATAAAAATTATAGTACCTTACACAGTGCAGGACATACTTCTATTACCATTTCAATCACAACTGAATTGGACACCTTAGAAAAATTCAAGTGTTCTTTTTTATTTTAAAACATGAGGATTCATTTTTTTTTTCATTTTGCCCAGAAGTCAAAAACTAAACAAATTATACAAATTTTAATAAGAATAAGGTTATATATGCAAATATATAGGTATATAAATTTTTTTCCCTGTGATAAACTTTTTCCTTTGTGGTGAAATATAAAGTCTTACCTATAAAGCAATTTGTCACTGTTACAGTAAGTGAGATGCATTGACTTGACACAGACCCTTCTTGCTTCTCTGGGATAAGGCACCAGAATAGACCCCCATACTGAATAGAGCTATCAAATACTGTACAAATGTATGTGTTTAAAGCTAAAGGTCATTTACATTAAAGAAATGGCATATGAAAAGCAATTTATAAATAATGTACATGTTCACATACTGCAGAATTTCAATATCATCTGCAGTGTTAGCACAGTAACTGAAACAATAAGGAGAAAGGGGGGTGGGGGGACAAATGTTTCACAGTGTGGCCTGACATGCTCTAATGGTTCTCTCCATTTGTGTGCATATCCCACAAGCAAGTATCAGTTCATTGTTTGTTCAGGTGCCATCTCCAAAGTGTGATAAAGATGAATAAATTCAATAATGAATTTCTGAAATTCAAGCCAATTTAACTATAATCAAAGATATTTTTCTTATTATCACAAA
This sequence comes from Cabassous unicinctus, assembly GCA_029593785.1. Classification (NCBI taxonomy): domain Eukaryota; kingdom Metazoa; phylum Chordata; class Mammalia; order Cingulata; family Chlamyphoridae; genus Cabassous; species Cabassous unicinctus. The sequence continues at coordinate 55,459 of JAQZBX010003362.1, forward strand.
TATCCCAGTGCCTCAATCTGTCTTAAAAATGCTTACAAAACTTAAGACACTGTTAATTATACCTTATTCATTCCCACAAAAGAAAAAAATATATATATATACCATTCAGCACACAAAAGTTACACATTAAAAGGCATATATATCTTACTTAATTGGAGTACTCATTAAATTTAAATTTGGTCATCCTTTTATAATGTACAGAATTCTTCATATAACTGTAAACTTTAAAAAATTTACTTAGGCACAAAACATGCTTTCTTGTTGAAATCTTAACCTCGATCATTTCTCAAATATTGTAAATTTGGGATAATCCTAAAAAGAAACACAAATAAAAGTTTGTTTCTCATAGTTTGTTGGACAGTTAAAATAGAGACAAACATTAGAAATTTTACTAAAAATTTAGGACAACTCATTGCATAGTTGCCCCCTGAAATGAAAATTAAATTAGAATTGAAGCAATGTATTGTCATAACTTACCTTGAAGATAAGCAGGCTCTATTGTATTTATAAAATTTAGACTGGAGACATTCCAGGTAATCTCCAATTCAAGTTTTGAGATAGCACAGGACAAACCCTATAAAATTCATTTTGTTTTCTAAAATAATGGAAGATCCTTTTGAAATTTAATATCTTTAGTTATCAATATTACTGCATTATGGCTCTAGTGCAATCCTGCATAGCTTTCATGAAAATGACAAGGCACAGTAAAAACTTAAAGTTATTATTTAAACAAGAAAAGTCATTGAAGATAATTTAAAGCCTTGAAGTGAATTAAGGACATAAGCAGTCTAATTTAAAGCTGATGAATAAACCATAAATTGTCCACCTGAAAAGCAAACAATATGCTTTTTCAGCTTCTATTCTGTGAACAATAAAACAGAAAAAAAAAAAGAAAAAAAGGAAAAAAAACACTTTTGTTTAGGGTTTGTGTATTAGAATCCTTCTGGATCTGGAGAAGTAAAAGTCAATTCCTCAATTCCATTGTTTTACACTTCATGGAAGTTTTCAAGACTGAGCTATTTGGTGGAATGCCAGACTGTGGACACTGCACAGATGCTAGTGCTCAGCAGGCTTCAGCTATGACTTGAGGGTGAGACTGAACTATGGACTTCCACCCTGACACTCCCGTTCGTCTGCTGCTTGACTCCTGTCCCAGCTTCCCCAACTTTACACTCAGGTGCCTAAGTACACTGCACCTGTTAATAAAGCCTATGGCTTGTGCTTTCAAGTGCTCTGCACTGTGTGGACAAGGCAAGGGTATTGGTAACTCCTTTTACTGTGAGGTGACTGCACAAAGCTTCACACAGGGCCTTCAGCGTTTTAAAGGCATGTTTGTCTGCAGCTGCCAGTAAGTTGTCAGCCATTTTGTCAAGGTTTGGTGCTTTCCCTGTATAAAGTGAATCTCATCATATCCTTAAAAACCTCGGGGACTACAAAATTTATTTCCACATGATTCCTTTTGCTTTCCTCCATTTCATGTTCAAACATTGCATTAAAAACTGGGGAACTAGCTCACAAAATAGTGTAAGCTTGTCATTTGGTAAAAGACCATTAGCTTTATCAAGAAAAAAATCCCTTCTATTAATTTTTCAAAACCAAATATGCTGTTTGGCTTACAATACATTTTGTCATTGGGGCCAGATGAAAATGTTGAACTTTTTAACACTTCATCCATTTCCTGTGGACAAAAACTGGAGTTATTACTGGTCCACATATAAGGAAGCTTTACTACTTTAAGCTTTGTATAACACCAACTTTCGGTTATAGGCCCAGCAGCCAAATCTCCAGGTAGAGCATTGCCACTGCATTGCAGTCTTGCAGTATTCACGAAGGTTCCCGCACAGCGGAGCCCTTTACCTGGCTGAGGGCGGGGGCTGGCGGTCCTGAGGAGACTGCTCTGTGGCTGAGGTGACGGCGGCCAGTTCCCGTGGCGGCGCCTCCTGGAGCCGCAGCCCGTCCTTCTTCCCCGGGGTAAACAGACCCCCCTCCAGGGGCTGCCCCTTCCCCGCGACTTATGCCCCCCTGCAGCCCCTTCCCCACTCCAAGTCCCCGGCCAGACCAGGCCCTGTCCAGGCTCCGGCTACCAAGTTGTGACTCCCCAAGTACTTCTTTTTAATTTGCCATTTTTATTTTATTTTTCTCAATATGGTGTCATTTTTGCATGAAAATGAAATTTGACAAAATAAATGTTTAAAAATTTTTGTACTATTGTTTATACTCTCATTTATACATTAAAATGTATATATTTAGGGGCGGTATAACAGTGAAATCTCATGTGAAATATGAAATGGGTAATATTGCATATATAAGACAGTTTTTACAAGATATGAATACAAATAAACTACAGAGGGAAACCAGCAGCTATGTACGGTAGAGGATGGAGAGATATTGAGAGGTGATGAGTTTGTCTATTTTTTGTTTTTTATTATTATTGGAATAATGAAATATTCTAATAATGATTGAAGTGATGAATACACAACTATGTGAATATACCAAATAACATTACTTGTACACTTTGGATGGATTTATGCTTTATTAATATGTATCAAAATTCATTTGTTAAAAATATACATTTATTATATTCTAAGGAAATTGAAAATCTTTGAATAAAATATCAAGCAGTTACCATACTTTTGCTTATCTGTATATGTTTTTCCTGAGGTGAAATTCATGTAACATAAAATTAACAATTTTAGTGTATAATCAGTGGCATTTAGTACACACACAATGTTGTATATCAGCTTTATCTAGTTCCAGAACATTTTCATCACCTCCAAAGGAAAGCTCATACCCACAAGAGGAGCCACTCCCCACTCCATATTCACTTCAACCCCCTATCAACATTAATCTTTCTGTCTGTATGGATTTACCTATTCTGGATATTGCATATAAATAGAATCTTAAAAAACATGACCTTTTAATCTGGCTTCTTTCACTTTTGTTTCTGAGATTTGTCAATGTTATACTTTGTGCCATTACTTCATTTTTATGGCTTAACAGTGTTCAAATGTATGGATATAGCATATTTGGTTATGTCTTCATTCAATGATAGATATTTGGGTTGTTCCACCTGTAGGTAATTGTGAATAATGCTACTATGAACATTTGTGTACAATTATTTGAATAATCTGTTTTCAATTATGGGAGGTATAAATCAAGGTGTAGGGTTGCTGGATCATGTACTGTGTATGACTTATTGAGGAATTCTCCATATATTTTCCACAGTACTTGTACCATTGTACATTCCCATCTGCAATGTATGAGGATTCCAATTTGTGCACATCCTCACCAACAGATATTTTAGATTTTCAAAAGAATTTATAACCATCCTAGTGGGTATGTAGTGGTGTCTCAATGTAGTTTTTTTTTGCTCCTTCACATGATGGTTTCATTTTTATTGTTTAAATGCCTGAGTTATAAATCCAGCTAATGTGCAGTAACTTCATAATTTTTAATATGTATACCTGCTATAACCTTGTGAGATTTCCTTACTGTGGAGTGACACACAATACTTAGAACAGCTTTATCATATTCGGTCTTTAGGTAAATAATAAATGTTTTAAAATTCTCTAAATATACCATTTTGAGCCATTTCATTCCACAAGGAAAATACAACTTTTTTCCTCTTTAAAAAAAATTAAATGCCAAAATATACTACATTTAAATAAGTAATGTCATGATGATGAGATTAAAAATTTCACAGTAAGTCCAAAGCCCTCTTTCTACTCTCATGACTGCTCAGCCCTAAGCCCCATGAACACTTAGGAAAGGCAAGTGCTTTTCCCCGAGGTGTGAGGGCTGAAGCCAGGCCAGGCCTTCCTCTTCCCTCACCTTGGTTTACTTTCACCTCACTTTTACTTTCTGGAGGAGAGAAGTCAGCCATGGTGTCAAATTCAGTTTGGGAAGGTGGAGGAAGATACCCTATTGCAAATCAGAAAACAGCCCTGATGTTTCAAATACCCAAGTGCAGGGTGCTTGGTTCCAAGGACCATCACTGACATGCAGCTTCTTCCCCACTGGTGGTAGTGGCTCTTGCTGGAGAAAGTGATGAGGAGTAGTAAGTGGAACCCCAGACACAATCATGTGGGTGAGCTGCTTGTTGGCCCCAGGAGCTGGGTGATTCCACCTAAAATAGGCAAAGACCACGGAGAGGCCTTGGATCTGTTTGGAAAGGGTGTGTGATACAAGATTGAATCTTTTTTCAAAGTGAAGTAGCAATAGTTGTATTATTTTAAACATACACAGTATTTAGCAAGACTTGTTTTACTTAAGAGTGGAGAATTATGCCAGGGACAAAGTTAACAGAAAGAAACAACAAAAAGTAGCAAGAAGGAGAAACGGTTAAGTGTGGCTCCATGAGTTCCCGCAGGTCTTCCCTGCAGCCCACCTCGGTCCTCAGAGTACCTGTTGTGAGGACGCGGGTGCCAGGGCAGACAGAGGTGAGGAAATTCATCAAGGAACTGCTCCACCATGACCCACTGTGGGAGCCAAATTAGCTTCTTCTGAACTTTAACAGGTCAGACAAAAGTCAACCTTTCCATAGGCTGAAAACAGACAAAAACTTGTTTATTTTCCCAAATGAAATTTCACATGAGAAGTACCTGTAATTCCAATTTCCAGAGGAGAAATGGAATGATTTGAAATGTCAGACCCCATTTAATTGTAAAGAAAGAAAAGTACACTTCAAAATACTCTAATTCCACATGTGAACAACAAAATATATCTGCCTCCCAGGGCCGGCGGAGGCGGGTCCTGGAGAGTGGTGTGGGCGGAGGCACCAGCCAGATCCCTGCCCGGTTTCCTCGCTCCAGGTACAGGTGCCATTCAGCAGACGCTCCCTCTCGAGGAAGGAGCTGGAGCCTGACCATTATTTCAAAGCTGAGCCCTCAGAAGCAGCAGCTCAAGTGCCTGAGAGGGGAGACCATGGCCACTGGAACAAGGTTTGTTGTGTGTTATTTTTCCAAGTGTGATTTCTATTTTTAAATTAAGGTCTTTTAAGCCAACCTGGGTATTGTATGTCCAGTGACGAGAGGTGAAATCCAGCCACAGGGCCCCTCACCAGGTGGGACCGTGCTCCGTGCGTCCTTGAGGGCAAAAATCTCCTTTTGGCACAACAGCATTGGTATTTCTTAAAGCAGGAGCTAGTTTTGATTGCCCTTTCCCCTTGTGGCTGCAGGTGGCCTGTCCACCTTCATGTTCTCTGTCTTGATCCACTTCAGTTCTGGCTGCTCTGACTGGCTGCTGTTCTGATGCTCTGTGGGCACGGAGACCAATGTTGAGACAAGGGCCACTGACGTGTGCCTAGGGCCTGCAGCTGCATCGTTCCCTTGTCCCTGGGCCGCAAAGTGATGGGCGTGAAGTGAGCCCTGTTCTGAATCACAGTTTTTATGGGGAGCTGTGTTGGTCGTGGGGCTCTTGCTGCACTATGGTGACATCGGCACAGGAGTGCCTGGGCTGTCTGAATCCCCCGGCCAGCGGTTCCCAGCATGGTGTGGCCAGTCGCAGGGATAAGCTCCACTTTCACTTTGACTTCCTTGTGATCTCCATTCTCTTGCGTCTCTGCCCCGGGAGGGTGCCCCATGGCTGAGTGGGTGACCATGGCCTGCCTGGCCACAGCAGATGTGTCTGTGGGGCCAGCCCAGCCATGCCGGGAGCTGGCACCTTAGGGACCACACGGACCTTCTGCACGATGGGCTGCTGGGAAGGTGTGGCCACCCCCATATAGGTGGCAGGGGCTGGTGGCAGCTGCCACTGTACTATCAAAGCTGGATGACCAGACAGCAGAGAGCATGGGGCATTCTGGGCAAAACTTGCCTTTTGGATGACAGCAAGTTTGGGCTGTGGGGCACCAGGCTCAGGCTCCAGGGGGGCTGGTGAACCTTCCTGTGCAAGGCTCTCAGGGGTCTGCATGCCCTGGAGTGGGCAGACAGCGCTCTAGCATGATTGGGAGACGCTGGGGCACTTCTAGAAGACGGTGGTCCTGGAGGGTTCTAAAGCAAGCCTGCCCCTAGGCCATCTCTCTTAAAAGCCTGCTCCATTAATCTGCTCTCAGACGCATGATCAATCCTCCAGAACGTGCCTTTGCCTGTTTTTTTTCCCGGGAGCATGGTACTTAGATGAAATAATGATTCAGAGAGAGATTGTGGCGAGTTGAATACTGCCAGCCTTTGTCCGCGATCCTGTTGTAGGGTAATTTGTAGGGATGTATACATTCCTTGTAGGGTGAGCTGTTTATTAGGAGCCATTGCAATTGCTCGCACTGTTAATCTTCCTTTGCGCTGTCTCCTCCTGACGCTTCCTTTTCATTTCTGGCTGTAAGTTGTCAGCCATTAAATTGAAGTTACATGGCATTAGGTGAAACAATCTGTACTCGGAAGGCGCCGCTCCACAGGGGCCGGATGGACAGACGTTTGCAGCAGTGGTGGCTCCTGTGGGAGGCAGGGGCCTGATGAGGTGGGCCATGGTGTCTGGAATGTGTGGATGGTCAGGGGTGAGAGCTGGGCTGCACGGGCTGCACCTAGAGGGCCCTCAAAGTCGTTTTGATTTTCCTACCCCTAACGACTAACAGATATTCAGTGTCTTTTCATAGGGTTGTTGGCCTACTGCATATATTCCTTGAAGAAATGTCTATGTACTTTGCCATCTGTAATTAGATTATTAGTCTGTTAAGGGATGATATATATATATATTATTTATTTTTCTCAAATTTAAACTTATTAAAGCTTATATTTAGTATGCTTGGGTAAAACCATCCATCTTTATTCTTTGTTACTAATGTTTGTTCATATTCAAAACTAGAAGAAATGGAAAAGAAGTATGTTTTCCTTAAGTTTAGATTGGCATTGAGGAGAAGGAGAGAATAACTTCAGTCAACTTTAAGAGCCTCTGTTTCAGTTTGTGCAGGCCTGGTGTGACAAGAAAAACTCAAGTCTTAAAATTACCAAAAAATGAAGTTACCAAAAAATGCAATGATAATAGGGGCTTATATTTCCCAGAGAAATTGAAAATGGGAGACATCAAACCACAACCAGCTAGGAATGCCTTTTAGTACAGCAGTCTGAAGAGCCCCTGGCTTGTGTTTTTGAACTCTTTGACCTTATACCTCAAAAAGAATACCAGTGGTGTAGACATGAGAGAGGTAATACCTGCTGACCCAAGTTCTCTAGTAAATCTGTTCATTCTGAAGAGTGCTGGATATTGGCTGATATTGTTTTGTCATGTTAATAAATTAAAGACCTATCACCTGTATTTAATAAGTGCTTGTTAGATAGGAGACATTTTAACCATTAATTCATTGGAACTCTCAACATTCCTAACAAATTGGAAAACTGTTTTGCAAATGAGGAACTTGAGGATGCTATATATTAATAATTTATCTCTAAAGTCTTAAAGAGTTACAGGTCATGGATATTGCTTGTCTTCTGATGAACCTCTATATGTACTTGAATTTGGTGAGGAAGATGTTTTAGTTATGGATTCTCAAGTAAAAATTTTATTATCAACAGTTTAGAAGTTACCCGTTTATTGGAAGTTACACTATTTATTGAGGGAATGACTAGGATATTTCACAAAATACCTCCTGTGTTATTCTATTGCACTGGATTTAAAGTGTGTTCAGAGTGTGCATATCTCTGTCTGTGGGAAAGGCATATTCTGGATCAGCCCAGAGAACATTTGTCTAGAACAACAAGCACAATCTGAGCTTTCCATAAATACAGCATTGCATTCCCAGTGCTATCATCCTGTCACCATCCTCTCTACGTGGTTAGGGATGGCCCTGGATTAAATATAATGTCCACTATGCTTTAGAAATCAGTGATCTTTGATGATGTAGCTATAGACTTCATCCAGGAAGAGTGGGTACTGCTGGCAGATCTAAGACCTGTTCAAATGCATGATGCTGGAAAGCATAACTTATTTGTTCCCTATGGGTGATTATCTCTACATTGATTATATATTTATCAGCAAATATCCAGAACATCTTTCCCATATTCCACTCCACAACTACCCTGATTCTTTCATAGCCTTTAAAACTACAAGAAGGGAATTTGTTTCTTATTTATTAACTTACACATAGTTCGTCTCTTCAAAAGTTGCCCTTCCTACTCAATTTTCAATACCCAGAATTGTGCTGGGCAGTCAATGAATATTTTAATGTTTAAATAAGTGAATTAAACTCTAAGTTACTCTTATATTCTAAGAATGAAGCTGAGGTTTGAGACCACAGTAGTAAAAATAATGGGCATATCTTTTTCCATATAACTCATATATGGTAGAACTCATGTTTATTTGGATTATTTTTTATAATAATTTGATTTCTGCCTTAGTAAGTCATTGGTGGTTTTGCCCTCTGTTTTTGAACTTGAACATGGAAATCATCAACCGGACAACTTTACCGTCTTTGGAACAGAGTCAGGTGTACTTTCTTCACTGAGGAAGAACTGTCAATGTTTTTGATGTTTAAAGTGCTCTTCCCTGGACCAAGCTCTCTATGTTCAGCTTTTTGTTCCCTTGGTAGCCAGCCCTGGACTTGAAGATCATGCACTACTCTCAGCACAGAACTCACAGTCTATACACAGGGCATCAGTCCTGTAACCTGGATGTGATTTTCCATTGCAGCAGAGATGAGCTGTGGAGGGAAGAGAATGGATTTCTCCAAGGCTAGAGTCAAAATGAGCTCCAGGAACCTGTGCTTCAATATGAGGAAGAGGCTGGTCAGTGAGAAGGGACGACCTTGAAGTGTCAAATGCAATTTCCTGGAGTGAATAATATTTTCTGAAATGACACCAAGAACAATGGGGGGAAATGCTAAAGATGGAGTCATTTTTCACTTACTCTCTATTCATATATCCTTATTTAATCACCTTGACCTCAGAAAGGAATGTTTATATATTTATTCATTTACTTATTTATATTTTATAAATTTTTTATTTTTAAAAAGATATTTAAATTACATAAATATTACACAAAAAATATAGGGGATTCCCATATGCCTCGTTCCTCACACTGCCCACATTTACCCACATTAACAACATCCTCATTAGTGTGGTACATTCACTGCAATTTGATGAGCACAATTTGGAGCATTGCCACTAAGCATGGAGTATAGTTTACATTGCAATTTACACTCTCTCTCACTCAATTCTGTAGGTTATGGCAGGATATATAATGGCCTGTATCCGTTGTTGCAGTGCCATTCAGGACAATTCCTAAGTCCAAAAAATGCCCCTGTATTGCACCTGTTTTCCCTCTCCCTAATCTCAGAACCGCCAGTGGCCACTGCTTCCACATCAATGATATAAGTTCTTTCATTGCTAAAATCACAACAAGTCTATTGTAGAATACCAGTAAGTCCACTCTAGTCCATAGCTCATTACCCAATCCTGAGGTTTCTAGGATGGTTATGCCCACTTCACCTCTAATTGAGAGGTGGCTTCAGTCTCATACAGCTGATGGATGAGATTCTCTTGCTTGCAGTTGTAGACTCTCTCGGTTCCTTGGTGTGGTGGTGGTTCATCTTCACCTCCTTGTTAGTTGTCCTGGGTGAGTCCAATGAACTGGAGAGTAGGTGTTGCAACTCTGCTGGGGCTCAGGGCCCAGCTGGCACATGGACAGCCCAGAGATTCAAGTCTCTTGGGTGTGGCGGCCATCAATGGAGGTGCTTAGCTCTCGGAGGAGGACTAAGCACTTCAGGACTTGGGGCCTCTTTCACCCTGGTTATAATCTTAATCATAATAGCGATATATTTCCTTTTTAAATTGTTTACCTGCAAAAACATGCTCCTGGCTTATGCTGTGATTGGTACCGCTGAGTGCAAGGCAAAGCACTGCAAAGGAGGGCCAAAACGGTATGGAACTACTGTTGGACTCCTTGAGAAATATGCCTCATCGGGCGCTGGACTGGCTAGTCAATGACGGGAAACTGGACCCCTTTTGCGATAAGCACTCTGGACAACCTAAGACAGGAACCTAGCCGGTTGGTGCCAAAGGGCCCTGGCCCAATTGCTGCTACGGTCTCCAGTAACGGGTAAGATCCAGTAATGGGTAAAATCCAGTAATCGCATAGCATGGTCCTGACCTAAAACAGGCACAGTCCCCCCAAAGCCAATCGAAGCCTCTATTTCCCCAGCAGGTAATTACCAAAAGAACAGCTAGCCCTCTTCACGGAATGAAAACAATGGTCTAGTTTATCGCAAATTATGATTATGATTTAACTGCTAACGCAAATAGTTTTAAGATTATTCAAAAACACTGTTAACAACCATTGACTGAGGAGAACAATAAGTCTGTTAAATTCTAAGCTACAGTGCTA
>JAQZBX010003363.1:0-22825 GCA_029593785.1 Cabassous unicinctus
AAAAAAAAAAAAAAAGAGAACATGCAATTTTTAGACAGGGTACTCACTGAAGACAAATTTAGAGAGCACTGGTCTAGAAAACCTATTGTCCTTAAATATTCTCCCCATTCCTTTTTCTTGGCAGAAACCAAACTTTGAGTTATGGTAGTAAATATGACCAACTTAACATTCAGACAACCAGTACACCTATGTTTTTGTAAAACAAACAAAGAGCAAGCATAGAGACAAGTGTTCATTCTTTTCTGTAGTGAAAAGTTGTGTTAGTAAATGAAGGTGTGTGTTCACCAATAGCACAATCTAGGAATGTTTTCGAACAACCCTTTCATAACCCATAGGGTTACAAAAAAATTAACATTTGTTGAGAGCCTGGCACATGTTAGGCATCAGGCCTTGGTACTGGGTAGATGATAAACAAGGCAGATATGATTCCTGGCCTGGTCCTCATGGTGCACACAGACCAGGGTATTTATTACACAAATAAACTTGTGATTACAATTGCTGTGAGGATTAAAATCTGTTAGTATTTGTAAAGCACTTAAAACATTGCCTGGGCCCATAGGAGGCACTATTGGTAATGCATTAAATAAATACTTATGTACTACATAGTAAAAGTACAGAATACAAAGAAAATGTATAATGGGAGGCAGTGCTCACTTAGGCTGAGCTCCCCTGCAGAAGTGACTTTTAACCTGAGACCTGAAACCTGAGTAGGAATTTCCCGGTACCGTCCATAAATGTCAGGTCTATGGCAGCCTTTGTACACAGGCTGTATTTGGGAGGCAGTAGTAGAGTGTGGGAGAGAAGAGCTTGAGTATGGATGGTACACTGATAGGAGATCAAATCCCTTTTTGCAAGTCCAGCCTGATATTTGCAGGCTTGTTGTGGGGAGACAATGCCCAGAAAGCACTACGTAGTTCTCAAATAGTGCTTGAGAAAAGTTGTCATCTCACTCTATTTCATCTTCACGGGCATCAAAAGCCCCCTTGGATCTGCTGGGTAGGAGAATCTTGGAATCTAGCCTTGAGGAATCCCAAACTGTCTTTAGTCTCAAGCACATCAGAGCATTGTTCAATTTAGTAGTGGAACACATCTCTTAAAAATAGATGGATTTCATGTGACAGGATTACTGTCCCCTTAAAGAAGAAACATCAGTGATGACTATATATGCACGTGTGTGTATTTATGTACATACATTTACAGGATATATATTTGTGTGTGAATGTGTTTGTGTGTGTGTGCATGCAGGCAGTCCTTGCTTTGTGTGGTTCTGACACACATGAATTTGGGTTACCATGGTTTAGTTAAATAATACTAGTCCTACAACAACATGGTTCGAATTTCAGTTACCACGGTATAATATTGTCAAAAAATTACATAAAGTATAAGCTTTGCAGCTAGTTCCTCAGCCCACAAGTTACTAATCTAAATAACAGATGCTCATCCTGCTCGAAGACCGATCACGTCACTTTTTTCAGAGTCCATCGGTGAGTGGTCACTGCACATCTGTGATGCAGGTCACACACAGACAGCAAAGCGTGTAGTTGTGATACCTCCTTGTCACCCCATGATAAACTCATGTGACATTTTTTAAAAATTGATATTCAAAGGAGAGAATTGGTCAAGGAAGATGAAAGTGCAGCAAAGAAACAAAAACTGATGACACTGGTAGTGAAATCCAAATTGAACATAAATGGAGTTATAGCAGGGAAGGTGGACACTGCTGCAGTATGGAGGACTCTGGATATGCAGCCAGAAGAACTTAGTAAAGGAGAACTTATCAACATGGTTGTGATGAAAAGGATGAAGATGTCCCAGAGGAAGTGATGCCTGGAAAAAACTTCACATGAAAGGAACTCTAGGGGATATTTCACAACATTGAAAGCGCAAAGAATAAAATGTTGGACTCTGATCCAAAAACTTGGAAAAGAATGTGACAGTTCACCAAGGCAATGGAAAAGATGCTCACTCCCTCTTGTAAGTTATACAATGAGAAGGAGGCCAGCGCTGTTGAAACTCCTCTTGTTAAGTTTTTTTTTTTTTTACAAAGAAAGAAAACATTTAATTCTTAATGCTTCTAATGTTTTAAATTACATTGTACTAAATAAATATTAGTCTCACTACTTCTTTCATTTCTATGTACATTTATAACTGACCGTGAGAGAGTTTTTAATGTCTACAGACATTTTTAAGGGTCATGAAACAAGTGTAATTTTTTCCATTGATTATTAAGATTGCTTTGCATGGCTTCAGTGAGCATGGCCATTTTTATGGTTCTGCACCACAGAGCAAGGACTGTATCTGTGTGTGTGTGTGTGTGTGTGTGTGCATGCGTGTGTATAACTGGTCAAATAATGGAGTACTTAGACTACAGAGTCCGGGGTTCATCCTTTTCACTTTGCTTTGATGTGCCAAATCACAGAGAACCGCCTGAACCCATACCTTTAAACAGCTATTATCTTTCTACTTCTCTTTGATTTAGTCGCTGGGCTTTGTTTCTCCAGTCTCATGCTGTCACTGAGCTAGAATTCCTTTTGTGAAATTTTCTCCCTTAACAGTTAGACCTTTTGCAAATTGCGTTATGAAGAACTTAGGAAATAAAAGGCATTCCCTAAACATTTGGAAGTGGAATTTCATTTGTTTCTCTTTTTTAGGAGCATGTAATAATTCCCTAGAGTTTTTCTCAGTGATCATAATAGTAATAGTGATAATAATGGTAGCAGCTAACATTTATGGAGCATTTGGCATGTGTCAGAGACTTGGGAGAACACTTTATATATATTATGAGGGAATATATTGCTTTTCTTCTGCTCCTCACCAAATATAATAACTTAGCATTTGTATACATCCAGAAGAAACTTCTTTTGCACATCAGTGTTTTTTTTTTTTATGTAAATGCTTCCTTCCAGTTTTCCCCAGGTGAGGCGGGGAGTTAACAGTGTGGGCAAGGAGAGGGCCACCGTCCTCTCTGCCTGTTGCCACAGTGGCCCAGTGACCTGAAACTTATCCTTTGGGGAAGAAACACAGGTGCTGGCCACGGACAGCACCAGTGGGTTGTTTGCTTTTATCTTATACTTAGTAACAAATATACTTGGTAACTTTGTGGTATAATATTAAAAAACGGAAACACAGCCCTCGCTTTAAAAAGGAACCAGCTTATTGCCTGGAGATCTACTGGTGGTGTCTGGTAATTACACTCTCCAAATCCTCCCATTGAAAACTCAATGAGCTGTATTTACTTTTTTCTGGCATTATAAAAATTACGTATCCTTTTATGTGCAGAGACAGTTCCTTGGGGATGGAGTTATGCATGCTCATTAACAGAAGAATATGCACCACAGCAGGTACCGCATGCTAAACCCAGGACTTGTGACCACTTGAATGGCAAGCACAGCTTCTCCATTGTGGCAGTGAATGAGAGGATGAAGAGATAATGACGACAATGAAAGAAGTTAATTTAAATCTTCTTGCTCCGTACTTTGGTTAAATATTCAGATACATTTGAAATTAACACTGTGTTTCTTCAGAGGTTGGAATCCCAGCGAGATTAAAGCTTTACCTTTTGACTTAATTTCCTGTGTTTTGACATGGAAGCTGCTTTCGGAATCCCGTCTTGGATTAGCCAAGCAAATTGCCCTGGCTGTGAACCTGGAGTAAGTCTTTCAGTCTAAAAAGACTTTGGCTGTTCTCATGGGTCTTTCTGGGCTGACTTTCCCTGACTTTGCTGACAAGCGTATTTAGCATAATCTTTGCCTAAAGATTTCTAGTTGGTCATCTGTTCCCTATAGTCCTTTTGAGTTTAGAAGAATGAAATATTGGGACTTGATGTGGTCACTTTGATGTTGGAGTCTTTATAATGATTATTCTTTTCATGAAGTCAGGTTTTTTGTGTCATTTACCATTATGATCAATGTATATTTGTGCAAAGACCTAATTCATGAGAATTATGAAAACCGGTTCATCGGTTCTCTATACATTAGCAGACCTCAAGTGAGTGGAAAACAATTTGTGAGGAAAAAGTTATTCAATGAGAGTAGTGAGTGCTCAGAATTATATCCTTAGGAAGCCTAGTTTGCAAAGAGAAAATGAAATAAGGATGCAAAATTGGACCCCCAAATTAAGCTAAATGAAGTACAGGAGACTTCATAGTAGCACATAGTGTAGCACATAGGTTGGTTTCCTCAGAAGCAGATTGGCAGTTCCAGAGCTCCCAGGAGAAACCTTAATGAAACAGGGAAAGCAGGAGGGACTGGAGAAAGCAGATTTAGGTGGGAACTCAGCAGGGTCTCTCAGAGGGTGTTGAAAGTTCATACTCCCTCACCCTGCAATCACTGGTTAATAGTCACAGGATGTGGGGAAGGACGATAAGCCCTCAGGCACTTCCCACTCTCTGCACCTGCGGCCAAGTGACCTGAAAGTTGCCCTCCGGAGAGCCGCAGGCGCTCCCCATAGAAAGCACCAGATTCCAAATTCAGGGAGCGTGATGTACACAGAGACAATAAAAGGAATGGGGGGGGGGCTGCTCAACATTGTCTCTATACAGATGATCCTAAATTATTTAAGAATGAGTAATATGAAAAAACAGACATAACAACCCAATGAAGGTATTTCAAATCTTTATAATTTCTCAGATTAAAAAAAAAAAATCAAATCATCCATATCAGGAATGGTGGTTTGTTGCTTTGTTCTTGTCATATAACAAAGAAACAAATAGAACCTACTACTTATTGAGTACCTAGTGTAAGTCAGCAGGTGTGCCAGGCACTTTTCATGCATTAACTCTGAACCTTAAGGAAATAAAAGATGGGCATTATTTTCCCCATTGAAGAGAGAGGAGGGACCCTGCTAACCTCAGTGGACTGCAAAAATGATTATTGAACAAATAAATGATAAATGAATAAATAAGCCTTATTGAGTCATATGTAGGCTGGATATTTACTTATATTCCACTTATCTAATGAAAATTCAACTAGTAGATGGCTGACTCAAAAACACAAGTACACATCTGTCTGACTCTAAAGCCCTGGGTGCTTTTTAATCTGTTACTCTATACTGCCTTTCAAAAGGAAAATTGTTTTTAAGTACCTTTCATCTCTATACCCCAAACAATAATGATGATCCCTACATTTGTACAGTTCACACAAGGCTTTCACATACAGTACCTCATTTAATCTTCACCCCAACCCAGAGAGGTGTAACACCCAACACTACAAACTAGATAGCCTATGTTCAAGGAGGTTAGGTGATTTGCTTAAGGTCACAGAACCAGAAAATAGAAGGACTAAAGCCAAAGCCGGCTCTCCTAACTCCAATTCCAGTGCTCTTTCCAAAACAGGAAACTGTTAGGAGTTGAATTGTGTCCCCCAAGAAGTTATTTTGATGTCCTAATGCCAGGTATCTCACAATGTGACCTTGTTTAGAAATAAGAGTCTTTGCAGATGAAATTAGTTAAGATGAGGTCATACTGGAGTAGGGTGGACTCAACCCAGTGTGGCTGGTATTCTTACAAGAGCTGAAGAAGAGACACACAGGGGAGAAGGCCATGTGAAGACTGAGGTGGAGATTGGAGTGATGCATCTACAAGCCAAGGCACACCAAGGATTGCTAGCAAACACCAGAAGGTACAAGAGGCAAGCAAGGATTCACCTGCAGGGGCAGGTTTCAGATGGAGGATGGCCCTGTCGACACTTTGATTTCAGACCTCTGGTCTGCAGAACTGGAAGACAGAACATTTCTGTTGTTAAGCCACCTAGTTGCTGGTACTATGTTACTGCAACCGTAGGAAACTAAGACAGAACTATTTTTGAATATATACTTTTTAAAAAAATGTCAAGTTTCCTTCATGGGATTCAAAGTATTCTGAAGAGCTGGCGTCATTACAGGGTTGTTACTCAATACATATTTCTAAGTTGATTTCTATTATATTGAATTAAATTGATAGCGCTTCTAGTCTCCCAAGGTACATATTCAGTCTCCATCATTTGGTAGATACACATAGCTTTATGGAATAGTCTATGGGTCACTTACAATTCTTCTGAAACATTGCTAATTAAAAGATGTAAAGGTTTGGGAGGGAAAGAAACAATGAAGGAGGTGTTTGGGTTTTGTTTTGTTTTGTTTTTTAACATCAGAGAGGTTTCTTATCCTACATGCTTGTTCCATAACAGGAATATATTTTCCTTTAGTTTCATCTCAAGAAGAAGACACCTTAATTAAACTCCAGTGGGCCAGTTTAATTAAAAAATGTCAGTCAGATCCTCACAGGGGAGCTAGATATCCATGAAAAGTGCCGTCTGCTTCTTTTGTGATTGCTCAGAAATCTCTGACCCTGCACCCATCGGGAAAGCGGATGGGGGGACGCTGAGATAAACTCGCGACTTCAGCTGCTCAAAGAAGACTAGGCCATCGGTGGGCCAGTTAGAGAAGGACAGGATAAAGGAGAATAAATACAAGGTACTCAGATTTTTAAAAGTCAGAAATTTTCATCTCTATCACTGTATTGGCAAAATGATTCATAGTCCTACCTTCTATTATCATCATCCAGAAGATATCTAGGAAGTTTGTCCCTCCCTGCTTCCCTTCCTTCCTCCCTCTTTCCCTGCTTTCCTTTATGTGGCCTGGCAGGTTCAGACCCTGCATAGCAGTTAGTTGCGTGTAAGTCTGAGAGGCTTTTAGCAGCTTCTTCAGCCTAAAGTCACCTCCCTAATGCTTAAGGTAAGAGTGGGAGGAGGGATTTAAGAATCACAATCTATTGAGAGCCTGCTGCGGTCATACCCTCTGCTAGGTGCATTATGTCATTGAATGGCAACTTTATTTTTACCTCACTTTCCACAGTTGTGAAAATTCAATGATTTTGTCGCAGTCACAGAGCAAACTAGTGGAGAAGTTGGGGATTGACCTGCAAAGCTTACCCGTGGCCTGAAGAGCTTCCAACCAGACTTGCTTCTCAGCCATCTCTTCTTCTTTATTTATGAAAATAGCTTTAATATTTTAATCTGATTTTCTAAACATTCCATATTCATCCTAAAAATCAGATATATCAGAATAATAATCTGTTTTCATTGAAGACCCTTTAAAATAATAATGCTTTTGGTTTCCAGACAATTTTCCACCTCCCATCCCTTTTATCCTTCCCTCTCTGCCTCCCTCAGCACCTTTCCATGCTCATATCAGTAGCCTGCTACACAGCCTTTTAAACCTTTCTCCACGATCATATATTCAGAACAGACCTGCATGTGTGCACACAGGTGTGTGTAGGGATATGCTATTGTTTTTCAGACAATGTGTTCTCTGCAGCTTACTTTTCATTCAATAATATTTCATGGAAAACTTTCCCAGTCAAGTGGTATAACTCTAGCACACTCTTTTAAAGGTTACATAATATTCCATAGTATAGATGTTCCACAGGTTTTCCACTTTATGCTTCTTTGTTTGGGTTTTGTTTGTTTTGTTTTGTTTGCCCCTAGAAACAATTCTGTGCTAAATATCTTTGTTTCCCTATCATTTCTTATTGGTGCTTTTACTTCTATGGGATAGATTTCCTAGAGATGAGATTTTTGTGTGTGTGCATTTTTATTTTAACAGATAACTACTAGGTTGCCTAGATTTCTAGGGCCTGTGATTATGATTTTATCAAAAACCCATTAGACATACATAATAATGGACACATGTGCTCCCAACTGAAATCCGACTTCCACAAACCCTGACTCTTCCTTCACCAAATATGTTACCAAACTCTTAAGCCTTGGATTATGCACAGACTGGAACCCCCAGGGCTAGCTTGAAAACAAATAGTAAGTTTATTTGTGTGTGTGCCTGCTGAACTGGCTTACTTAAAGTGCACAAAATAGTTCCAGAAATTTTACTTCTTGGGCATTTGGATAGATTACTGCAGAGCAAATCAGGGGGCATTTATTTACCGAAATTCCCCCTATGATATATCATTATAGAGTCATAGGAATTTAGAACTGAACTGTTACAATGACAGTTCCCCCACAATGGTACAGTTTCTGTGAAACATGTCTTTTGCTGGGATGTGTCATTGGAGCATGCTGCAAAGTTGTCTCATTTAGTGCTTTGTGAAAGCCTATTTCCAATTTCTTTTTTCAAAATGGTCAGATTTTGAAAAAAGAATCAAGACGTTTATTTAAATGTACTTTGACGACCATGGATCAGGGCTGATGATTGTATAGTTTATTAATCCATACAATAAAATGTATTTAGCAGGGGGGAAAAGCCCAGCTACAATTCACTTACAATTGAGATTTTACTCTATTTTAACGTTATTTTAATGAGCTACAGATTTGAATGTGGGCTTTGTTCATCTGTTGCTTCCGCTCAATTGCAGTTTCACCCTAAGAAGACACAAGACAGATTGATCAGGCTTCCAGTCATTGTGAGGCTTAAATGAAGTGAACAGGGCCTTATGTTTCTAAACCAAATGAGAGGATTAAGGCAAAAAGAAAAAGAAGGCCAAAGGGAAAAAAAAAAAAAGAAAAGAAAACCCAGCTCCACCCCATCCCCAAGTAACACTCCACTCCACACACTGTAAGTCATCTGTTTGCTGTTCTTAAATTTGCTACTACAGGATCACAGTTTTTTCTAAGAGTGCATCAGGAGATGAACTTCCAAAAATGAAAATCGTAAATATCCTAGACAACTATTAGCATGCGTAAATATAAGAGGAAAGCTACTGCACCATCTCATTTTTTGACACACAATAATTTTCAATGCAAAAGTAAAAGCATTATAGTTATGGAAGATTCCCTTTAGGAGATAATGTCCTAATGTCCAAATTTAAAAAGATATTTGCCATCTAATACTTTGTTAAAAATTATTTCAAAATTATATTATTTGTTGAAATAAAAATATAGTTTGCATTAAAATGGTTTTTATGATTAATATTCATTGTCATATTTTGAACACTGGCTAGGGCTTTGGGAACTTCTCTGATGGGCCATTTAAGATCTTAGTAGCATACGCTCAACAGGTTTTAGCTGCTCTTGTTTTCAATTTGGAAGTGTGGCCTAGAGAGGTTATGGCTTCTAAAATACAGGTTTCCATTAAGATGCTGCTTAAGGTGGAAAAGAACTTCACATGTTCCTGCTTGTTCATCTTCAAGCCCTGGAAAGCTGTCTTGCAACTATGGCCAAACGTCATTAAAAAATAAATTAATCATAGTTTTAGAACTTCTATGACTCAACCTTTTGGTAGCAAAAAAAGCATTGTATGCCTCCATTATGTTATTTTTAAAATTATAAATGGTTCATATTTAATGTGAGGCTTATAATTAACTTTGTATGTAAGAACAGCCTTCGATTAACAATAGTCAAATTTTTATGAACTAACATTTTTGGTAAAGTAATCCTGATTCTGTGGACTTACTTGAATAATACAAGAAGTAAAAACATTTGTGTGTATGTGTGTGTGTATATACGTGAAATATTTTGTGATTTATATTCCAGGACATTTGCAGATAATATACGTTTTTTTTTTTATTGTAAATTTCAGTAAGAGAGCTTGCTATATGATAAGTTCCGGTTACTTGTGCTGTGCATTACAAATATTAATCTTTTAATTATCCTTCAGCTATATTTATGTTGGTTTTGCTTAAAGTGAGCAGACCTATTTTAGTTTTCACTGAGGTTGTAGCTTACTTTAATTAACTTCTCTTTTTTTTAAATGTATTTAGACCTCCAAATACTAGAGTCCATGTGATAAGACCCAAATCAATTAATATACAATAAAATACAAAAAGCTAAGCTATTTATTATATCTACATGATCCTGAATAAGCAAAGTTATAGGAATTAGGCAAAAAAATTGGTCTAGCACTTTCTAACAGCCAGAAGTGATACTTATCTTGTAGGTGAGTTAGCTGTATAACTTGCTAAATGCCAGAATAGTTTGTAGTTTCAATGATGCAGGTTTTGTTTCTTGGCCTTTTTGTTTTTTGGTTAAAATAAATTTTTTTATATAATAAATCAGAGTTTTAATATAGTCCTTTTTAAAAACAAAACAACAAAGAAAAAAAAAAAAAGAAAAACAGACAAGAAATTTGAGATTGACTTATAGGTAAAGAACTATGCAAGAATCAGGTGTTTTTCTATAGTTTGTCATTTGTGATTTTGTGTGACTCTGTAATGTCTTCTGTTTTGCTTTTAAATAATAGATTTTTTCCTAGCGAAAAATGTTTCATTTATCTATTAATTGTTGATAGATTTTTGCATAAAGACAAAATCTTTGGAAGTAAACTCCAAGTGTATTAGAGTCAAAATATAATTGAAACACTCAGCAAGTTCTGCTGAAAATTTTTGCTGAAAAATTATATAACATTTTCATTATACAGAGAACATTATGCTACTTACTAATTATTATAAAATTTAAAAACACCCATAGAGATTTGTAATCATATAATTAATGTTTTTCTAACTCTAGATTTAAAGGAATATTTTGTCACAATAGATTTAAATTTGTTTCATGTATGTGTCTGTTAAAATAAGTGCATGATGTATGTATATTGGCCTCAGACAAAGATGTATGAATTAAAATTATGTAATAAAACATAGCCCAACTTACAGTGCTTTATTTCCTTCTGATGGTTGTACACACATGCCTGTTTTTTGCATTGCTTTGGGCATTAACATTTTCTCTGAATATTCTGAGTATCTAAGTAACCATGATTGTGGTTCATTTCACTTAATGGCCATTCATATAAAATTAAAGCTTTGAGAATATTATTATTTGCTTCAGTTAATACCAGCTATATTACTCATTCGTTGATCAGCTGATATTTTCACATAACACAGATTTTCCCAGTCTCTTGACTTTGTTTTTCATTTTATTGTATTGTTCCTTTCACTGATATTGTCATCGTTTGAAGTTCAAGGTAAAGTTTTCAGGCTCAAAGCTATAAGTCAGTCCTCAGGTAAATAATTGGCAACAACCATCTTTGACATCATTCTTTTATTCAGCTTTGCATTCTGTTACATAAATGACCCTACCTGTGTGCTTTTAAAAATCATTCTTTCTAGTGGACACGTTAAAAGTTCCTTAGCTATTCAGGGCTTTTCTACAAATAAATGTAAAGTGGGTGTATTGCGCCTTAGATTAAAGGCCAGTAAGGCAGACAAAAGGGACACCATTGCAAATTAAACCATAAAGGTCTAACGTATTATTAAGAGGTTCACAGATACTATGTTCCAATCAGGCTCAATAAGGGCTGAATTCCTATTATGTTTCTAAAGACTCTAAAAAGACATGGGAAGGAACCCAAAGTTAAAATAGTCAAATAGAAAGCACTTAAGCCAAGACCACATGAATGTATGGCTGGGTAATGAACCTTTCATCTTTGAAATAAAAACAGTTCAGTTCAATTGGAACTGAAGTTTTCCCTTTTGAAAAAGTTTATTTTAATGAGTTTCCATTTTATGCGTGGGCTGCTCTTTAATCGAGGCTGTTCCATTGAAGGCTTGCCCAATGAAGACACAAGACAGATTGTCCAAGCTTGCGGCTATTGTTAGGGGTTGATGAAGTGTATGGGCCCTTATGGTTGATAACAGAAGTAGATGGTCAAAGCCAATAAATAAAACTTTAACTCTGATTGTTGGGTGCTTTATGCTGAAAAGGTTTCTATTAGCATGGATCTTTGGTTTTGAAGGACTTGTGAACCCAAAGGCAGCATGTAGCTCTGTCACACAAACTAAGTCACTTAGACAAGCAGCAATCTGTCCTAACTGATAACTTCGTTTGGCTTTTAAAATTCTAGTCTTCTTTTCAGAAATCAATGCTGCTAATATTTTGACAGGCAATTGGCTTAATAATATGTGAATCTGCTGCACTATTGTCTTGTCACAAACATGTGCTTTAAGTAGAAGGTAGGTCCTGCTTTGCTTTGTAGTGTCTCAATGATGTAAATTTTAGATTTAACAATTTAACATGTTTTTAAGTGGTCAATATTTGAGTGTGTGGAAGAAGATATTCTACAATTTAGTCACAGGACCATCTCATAATGCATAAATGCTTGTTGTGCATCCAAACAACCTTCATATATTCTCTCCTAATTTTTACTCTTCGAAATCATTTTTACTCTAATTTGGGGGATGAGGAATAAAGTCGGTTGTATACCTATAACTATCCTAAAGCCTACCAAGACCATTTGTCAGGAGCTGAAGCTCCTTAAAAATCTGCTCCAGTGACCTCAACGTTATGCAATATTAACTTAGCACTTTAGAGGGCACCATATCCCATGACCATTTAAATCCAGGTTATGGTGGCACAACAAATGGAACCTTGATGGCCTGGAAGAGGTAACCCTGCCCATAATTGCTTTACCACTAGAAGGTTGGGCCCTTTGGAAGAACCTACTCCATAGTCATCTTTCCAGTTATCCTGGGGCAGATCCACCTCTAGTATTTGTGGGGCGAGGATAAGAAGGGAGGCCTTTAGGTGGCATCCTCCATCCATCCACCATTCTACAAGAGCCTTGAATGCTTGGAATGGACATTCTCATCATATGAAGCTCCATCAAACTGTCCTGTACCCTAAACAACTGCCCTCAACTAACCTCAGACCTAGGGGAACATATTGGTTCCATGATCTGCCTTTGGGAGGACAGACCCAAGTAGGAGGCTCACATAGACCCCAGAAGTGAGCTCCCCATTGCTGAGGCAGAGAATTCCAATTTCTGAGCAGCTGGACCATGAGCACAAAGATGGAGGGGCTTGGGTAGCACAGGCTGTAGTGGGCATGTCCCGGTAGCCATCATACTCATCTATGGGGAGGGTTGGAGGCAGAGAAGGACCCAAGGCCCTGGTTGCCTAGTCCCAAGCAAGGTACTATTGAATCCTGAAATGCATCATTAGCATCCAGCTACCTTTAACCTAATAGTGATCAGAGAATGAGTTAATACACCCACCTTGAATTTTCAGTGGTGAAAAGGTGTTGATATATTACTGTAGCAGGGGAGGGCTGTTTCATACATGTGAAAATATATGTGCCTACACAAGAAGACATCATTGTAACTTTCTGAAGTCAGTGATTTGTACTTTACTTGAACCTTAGGAATTCGATAGACTAGATAAGCCAGTACATAGTACATAATGGCCTGAGTTGTACCTTTCTAAAGTTCTTACACAACCATAGTTAAAGGTGGAGTATGTGAACTTTATTTCTGTATGATAATTTATAGTAATATTTATGGTAATAAATATAGTAATTTATTTTTTTTCATACCTTTACTATTACAATGATATGCTAGAAATGTGAGTTTTTAATTCTTTTTTCCAGAGAGAAAGATTCTTAGAGATGTGCATCAGAATGGACCTAGTGGCCTGTTGTGGCTCCAAATATGTCATTTTATGTGCTGACTTCCTAGAAAGTAGAATTATAAACTTTTGTTTCATTAAAGCAAATAGATATGAATGGTCTCATGAATGGTAAAGAACTAGCAAGTCAATGAACAGTTGGGCAATTTTCACGGCATTCTGAAATATTCAGTCAAAATTGTTGGAAAATTACACATGACATTTAAGAGTGACAACTTGGAATCTCTTTGATAGTGTTTTATCCCTATTCTTTCTACAATAAAAAATAGAAAAAAAAACAGGGATTAATAAATATCAATTGTTGAATATTCTCAGTACCCAGAGCTCACAGTTACATCTATCCCTATTCTTCAGTTGGGGAACAATCACTGGGAATTAAGTAGTTTAACCAAAACCTGAACACAAGCTTATGGTTTATTAAGTACTGGAAACTTCAGATGTATAAATTTATTATCCTATTTCTATACCACTGAGATCTCTCTTCTTCTTTCTCTATATTTCCTTCTTTTGGGTAAAAGAAAAGAAGCAGTGGGAGTTGGGCTGTGAGTTCTTCTCTAGCATTTGCCTTCTCTCATTTTAACAATTTTGCTAAGATGAAAATGATGTTAGGAGGACTTTATAGAGGGGTGAAGGATTGAAAAATGGAGGCAGGATCTTGGAAAAGTGGAAGACTGGGAGATTCTTTCCTCTTCTCTTTAATTTGTAGTAAAATCTATAAGGATGAATAAAATGATTAGTGAGATAGAAAACGGTGAGATAATCAGGGGCAATAAGGATATGAAAGAAAGTGGTTGTTAGGAAGTCCAGTTGATAGAGGACAGCATCCAGTGAAGTCTCCTTTTATGTCCCTTTCTTTTATCAACTCAGTATACAGTATTACAGTGATTTCCTATCTCTTCCCCCCAAATGATTACACTTATTTCACAGTCTCTTAATTATATTTCACTGGTGTCAGACTTCTTTTTTATACCATTAAGATGTTTCCAACATATTCCTCTTTCGAGAAGGATAACTGAAGTAGTAAAATACCCACCATTTCTTTAATAATGATCTTTGAAGAGTAAAACAAATCTTAATTTCTACCAAATTTCAAGGTAGATAGAATAGCACAGTTACTTCCAGATTTCCAGCCTGTAATTCAGTGGCTATAGATCTTGGGAGCCTCAGGGCTTTAGGTCATTTACCCAAATTCCTACTCCCATATGCCTGGTTGTTTGATGGTTTGAATTTCCAAAAAGAGGCATAGGCAGTTTTATTCATACATAGGGAGAGGGGAGTCTACAGCTTTCTAGAAGACATCCTTTTTCCATCCATCATTAGATCAAACATTTATTTTTAAAAATGTCTAAATGTCAAGTTTATCCTGTGGATTTTTTCCCCTTTAAAAATCTCATCATCACTGTGTGTAGCTGTTCGTCCTAAGAGCAGAGTAATGGGGACATCAATTTTTATACAGTATGTTTCACCGAACCAGAAATGGGACGCTGTCTTGTCCAGACTTGTCCATCACTGAGGAATGACCTTAGACTTCCTGATCGATTCTGACAAGTCACTGACAGTTTGCAGGGAAAGCACATATGTGACAAAGGACAAGCAGAGGCTACATGTGTCAGCAAGAACTCAGCAATTCTGACTAAAGGGAGTGAAGTTGCTGACAACTTTGATATTTGAATATTCTCAGTCTTCTCTTTAAATATGGGTTCAGAAAATCACAGGTGTGCATTCTTCCAAATATACACGATTTTCCTGCTGAGTTAGTCAATGGCTAAATGGCAGGTGACACGACTGGAAGGCTAACATGCATTCAAATGTATACCAGATTGTTCATGGATTTACACACATTTATTGACATAATTCTGGATCGTACATGATAAGGGGTAACTTGACATTCTCCATAAAAACTACAATTGAATTGAATTGTTTTAAAATCACGTATAGCATAAAATGGGCACTTCTGGCTCAAGTTTGATTCTTAAACTGCTAATGTCTGTCCGTTGCACAATGGTTCAGAGGCCGTGTAGCACAGTGGTTATGAGCACGGACTCTGAAGCCAGACAACGTGGGTTTGAGTCCTGGTTCTACTTAAGCTTGTGTGCATTAAGCATGTCACCTAATATTTGTGATCTCATTTTCCTTATTTATAAAATGGGGTAACAAGAGCTCCTGTCACCTTGAGTTGTGAGGATTATAACATATAAAGAGCTTAGAAAAAGTCCTGGCATACTATAGGTGCCATATAAGTGTTTGTATTACTATTGAAATAAGTATTAGTATTGTATTAAGTTGCTGGATTTTTACGTGTCTAAAATGCAATCACTATGTGAAACAAGAGGCTGGAAACAGTTATGTGATTTAAATTTTAAAATTAAAAATTAACATATGCTTTTAGCTCAGGTCACTTAATGATTTTAAAATGTTCTTTCAATTTTTAATTCTAGAGACAAATCACCTGAGATAGAGTTTGGTGGATAAAAGCTAATCTGCAAAAGTATATAGATATGAGTGCAAAAAGCAGCAAAATTTTATGTTCTGTTTGTGGGTAAGTAGACTATTTATTGTAGAAAGGCATAGAATAAATGTGGTAAGGGGTCAGATTCTATTGAGGATCATTACTGCTCCTTAAACCCACCCAAGGAATCTATTGTGGACGGAGTAGAGGAGGGAGGAGGCAAGTGGCAGGAGAGAGAATGGAGAGCTTGCAGGAGGACCAGATTTGTCAGAGCTTGGGCACCATTGTAAGACTGTGTCTTGCATTCTGTGTAAATATAAATACCTACATTTCATCATAAAACAAAACTGAAATACATTCACCACCAGAAATTCTGCATCTTGAACTTCGCTACTCCTAAAACACAAGTGTGGCTCAGGTAAGAAAGGGTGGGTCGGCAAGAAGGAGTCCCCTTTATGTACCTACAAACAAATCATAACTGGCCATGGTGAAGCATTTAGCTGTACTACAAAATTCAATGCAGATTCTTTTGCTCCTTTTTCTCTTGGTATTTTCCCCTTGCTATTTATTGAAATGAGCTGTCCTCACATCAGACCCAGGAAAAGCAGGAGAAAGTTACACACTGAATTAAGGAAGTGTTTGAAGAAAACATAACATTTTAAAAAAATTGAAGATTGTTAATAATAAAGCATTTAATTAATTATATTTATGATTTCATTTGGACATAAAATTCCATCGGTATGTGTTATGAGTGTCTTGTATTTGTGTCTACTGACTTATTTTTTTTAAATCAATTTTATTGATACATATTAATAAAGCATACAATGCATCCAAAGTGTACAATCAATGGTATTTGGCATAATCACATAGTTGTGCATTCATCCTTTCTATCATTATTAAAGCATTTTTATTATTTCAATAATAATAATAATAATAATAAACAAACAAACAAACAAGAAAATTCCTCACCTCTCAATTTCTCTATGCTTCCCCTGCTGTACATAGTTGCTATTTCTGGCTATTCTTGCACAATTATATATTTGTTAAGCAGTTTTATTGAGCTATATTCACATACCAGATGATCTATCCAAAGTGTATGATCAATGTCTTTTAGTATAATCACAATGTTGTACATTCATCTAAAATTTTTTAGAACAATTTCACTACTCCAAAAAGAAAAACTACAAACCCATTAGCATTCCTTCCCCAGAACTAATCTAATTTCATCTTTATAAATTGAATTATATTTACATTTTATATAAATGGAATCATACACTATGTAGTACTTTATGTCTGGTCTCCTTCACTTAATAATGTGGTTTTTTTTTCTGATATTAACATTTTGTAGTATTAACCTACATTTGTTCAGCCTCAAAGAAAAATGATCTTATATATGCAATTTTACCCATATTCATATTTCACATAATATATTTATATTTCACATAATATCTTTAGTTCATAATAGCACAATCATATTGTATTGTCCTTTTGTGTCTGGCTTGCTTCACTCAACACAATGTCCTCCAGGTTCATCCATGTTGTCATATGCTTCATGACTTCATTTTTTCTTACTGCTGCATAATATTACATCTTGTGTGTACACCACAATTTGTTTATCCATTCTTCAGTTGATGGACACCTGGGTTGTTTCCAACTTTTGGCTATTGTGAATAATGCTGCTATGAACATCAGTGTGCAGATGTCTATTCATGTCACTGCTCTCAGTTCTTCTGGGTATACACCTAGCAATGGTATTGCCAAGTCCCATGGCAAGTCTATATTCAACTTCCTTAGGAACTGCCAAACAGTCCTCCACAGTGGCTGTACCATTCTACATTCCCACCAATAGTGAATAAGCATTCCTATCTCTCCACGTCCTCTCCAATATTTACAGTTTTTCGACTTTATAATAGGGCCAGTCTAATAGGTGTAAAACGTATCTCATTGTAGTTTTGATTTGTATTTCTGTAATTGCTAGAGATGTTGAACATTTTTTCATGTGTTTCTTCACCATTTGTATTTCTTCTTTGGACAGTAGTCTTTTCAAGTCTTTCACCCATTTTGTAATAGAATACTTTGTCTTTTTATTGTTGAGTTGTATGATCTCTTTATATATCATGGATAGTAAACACTTATCAGATATGTGATGGCTAAATATTTTCTCCTATTGATTTGGCTGCCTTTTCACCCTTTGACAGAGTCCTTTGAAGTGCAAAAGTGTTGAATTTTGAGGAGGTCCCATTTATCTCTTTTTTCTTTTGCTCATGCTTTGGGTGTAAGGTTTAAGAAACTACCACCTATCATAAGATCCTGAAGATGTTTTCCTACATTTTCTTCTAGGAGTTTTATCGTTGTTGTTTTTATATTTAGGTCCTTGAAAAATTTTGTGTTAATTTTTATACAAGGTGTGAGATAGGGGTCTTCTTTCTTTCTTTTGGATATAGCTATCCAGTTCTCCGAGCACCATTTGTTGAATAGACTGTTCTGGACCAGCTAGATGGGCTTAGCAACCTTGTCAAAAATCACTTGAGTGTAGATGTGAGGGTCTATTTCTGAGTTCTCAATTCGGTGCCATTGGTCAATCTATCTGTCCTTATGCCAGTACCATACTGTTTTTACCACTGTAGCTAAGTAACATACTTTGAAGTCAGGAAGTGAGAGTCTTCCATCTTTATTCCTTTTAAAGACATTTTTGGCTATTCGGGGCCCCTTCCCCTTCCAAATAAATTTGATTATTGGCTTTTCAGTTTCAGCAAAGAAGGCTGTTGGGATTTTTATTGGGATTGCTTTGAATCTCTAAGTCAGTTTGGGTAGAATTGACATCTTAACGATATTTAGTCTTCCAATCCATGAACACGGAATGGCCTTCCATTTATTTAAGTCTTCTTCAGTTTCTTTTAGCAATGTTTTGTAGTTTTCTGAATACACGTTCTTTATGTCATTGGTTAAGTTTATTCCTAAATATTTGATTGTTTTAGTCGCTATTATAAATGGATTTTTTTCTGATATCATCCTCAGATTGCATATCGGTAGTGTATAGAAATGCTATTGATTTTTGCGTATTAACCTGCCACTTTGCTGAACTTATCTATTAATTCTAGTAGCTTTGTTGTGGATTTTTCATGATTTTCTAAATATAGGCGCATGTCATCAGCAAATAGTGAAAGTTTTAATTCTTCCTGTCCTATTTGTGTGCCTTTTATTTCTTTATCTAGCCTAATTGCTCTAGCTAGAACTTCTAGCACAATATTGAATAATAATGATGACAGTGAGCATCCTTGTCTTGTTCCGATCTCAGTGGGAAAGTTTTCAGTCTTTCACCTTTGAGTACAATGCTAGCTGTAGGTTTTTCATATATACACTTTACCATATTGAGAAAGCTTCCTTCTAGTCCTTCTTTTGGAGTGTTTTTATCAAGAAAGGATGCTGTATTTTGCCAAATGCCTTTTCTGCATCAATGGAGAAGATCATGTGATTTTTTTTCTTTGGTTTATCAATGTAGTTTATTACAGTAATTGATTTTCTCGTGTTGAACCACCCTTGCGTATCTGGGATGAATCCCACTTGATCATGGTATATAATTCTTTTAATGTGCTTTTGAATTCAGTTTGCGAGTATTTTATTGAGGATTTTTACATCTCTATTCGTTAGAGATATTGGTCTGTAATTTTCCTTTTTTTGTAGTATCTTTATCTGGTTTGGGTATTAGGGTGATGTTGGCTTCATAGAATGAGTTTGGGTAGCATTCTTT
Source organism: Cabassous unicinctus (assembly GCA_029593785.1). NCBI lineage: Eukaryota > Metazoa > Chordata > Mammalia > Cingulata > Chlamyphoridae > Cabassous > Cabassous unicinctus. The sequence goes on from JAQZBX010003363.1 coordinate 19,522, forward strand.
CCTATTCAAGTTTTTGGAAGAGCTTGAGCAAAATTGGTATTAGGTTGTCTTTGAATGATTGGTAGCAGTCACCTGTGAAGCCATCTTGTCCCGGTCTTTTCATCTTTGGGAGGTTTTTCATGACTGTTTCAATCTCTTCACTTGTGTTTGGTTTGTTATTTCTTCTAGGGTAATTGTAGATGGTTTGTGTGTTTCTAAGAATCTGTCCATCAGATCTACATTTTCTAGTTTTTTTGGCATATAGTTGTTCATAGTATCCTCTTACGATCTCTCTTATTTCTGCGGGGTCAGTGGTAATGTCCCCTCTCTCATTTCTGATTTTATTTATTTGGGTTTTCTCTCTTTTTTCCTTTGTCAGTCTAGCTAAGGGTTTGTTATTTTGTTGATCTTTTCAAAACACCAACTTTTGGTTTTGTTGATTCTCTCTCTATTAGTTTTTTTTGCTCTTGCTTTCATTTATTTCTGCTCTGATCTTTACTGTTTGTTTCCTTTGGCTTGGTTTGGGATTAGTTTGCTGGCTTTTCCCCTAGTTCCTCCAGGTGTGGAGTTAGGTCTTCAATTTTAATTCTTTCTTCTTTTTTAATGTAAGCATTGAGGGCTATTAATTTCACTCTCAGCACTGTCTTTGCGGTGTCCCATAGGTTTTGATATGTTGTGTTCTCATTTTCATTTGTATCAAGATATTTGCTGAATTTTCTTACAATTTCTTCTTTGACCCACTGATTATTTAAGAGTGTGTTGTTTAATCTCCATATATTATGAATTTTCTCTTTTTCTGTCCATTATTGATTTCCAGCTTCATTCTGTTATGATAAGGAAAAGTGTTTTGTATAATTTCAATCTTTTTCAATTTATTGAGACTTGTCTTGTGACCCAACATATGGTCTATCTTAGAGAAGGATCCTTGAGCCCTTGGAAAGAATGTATATCATGCTGTTTTGGGGTGCAATGCTCTATAGATGTCTGTTAGGTCTAGTTCATTTATCATATTATTCAAGCTGGGGTTTTTTTGTTTATCCTCTGTTGAGATGTTCTATCCAATACTGAGAGTGGTATATTGAAGTCTCCGACTATTATTGTAGAAACATCTATTTCTCCTTTCAGTTTTGCCAGTGTGTGCTTCATCTATCTTGGGGCACTGAGGTTAGGTGCATAAATATTTAGAATAGTTATTTCTTCTTGTTGAATAGCCCCTTTGATTAATATATAATGACCTTCTTCATCCATTATAACAGTTTTGCATTTGAAATCTATTTTGGCTGATGTTCGTATCACTACTCCAACTCTCTTTTGGTTACTATTTGTGTGGAATATCTTTATCCAGCCTTTCACTTTTAACCTGGTTGTGTCCTTATGGCTGAAGTGAGTCTCTTGTAGACAACATATAGATGGCTCATATTTTTTAATCCATCCTAACAGTCTTTTTTCTCTTGATTGGGGAGTTCAAACCATTAACATTCAATGTTATTACTGTTAAGGCATTACTATGATACTTAATCCATTTTGACCTTTGGCTTTCTGTTGTCATATCATATTGTTGTCTGTCTTTTACCCTTTAATTTACCCTTTCTAATAATCTTCATTTCTACACTCTTTTTCAAGTCTCTTGCCCTTATTTTTTCCTTTCAGGCTGCAGCATTCCCTTTAGTATCTCTTGTAATTCTGGCCTTTTGGTATCATAGTCTATCAGGTTTTGTTTGTCTGTGAAGACTTTGAACTAACCCTCATTTTTGAAGGACAGCTTTGCTGGATACAGGATTCTTGGCTGGCAGGTTTTCTCTTTCAGTACCTTAAATACATCATACCACTTTCTTCTCTCCTCCATGGTTTCTGATAAGAGGTCGGCACTTAATCTTATTAAGGTTCTCTTGTATGTGATCCTTTGCTTTTCACTTGCTGCCTTGAGAATCCTCTCTTTATATCTGATATTTGTCACTTTGAATAGTAGGTGTCTCGAGGGAGTTCTATTCAGATTTATTCTGTTTGGAGTGTGTTGTCCTTCTTGGATATATATATTTACATCTTTCATAAGGGTTGGGAAGTTTACAGCCATTATTTCCTGAAATATTCTTTCTGCCCCTTTTCCATTCTCTTCTCCTTCTGGGACACCAATAATAAGTATGTTTTTGCGTTTCTCATTGACATTCAATTCCCTGAGATGCTGTTCCATTTTTTTCCATTCTCTTCTCTTTCTGTTCTGTCTTTTCCAGTTCAGATCTTTGGTCTTTGAACTAATCCTGTCTTCAAGCAATTCAGATCTGCTCTCAGGTGCCTCTATTGTATTTTTACCCTCATCCATCGGGTCTTTCATTCCCATAAGGTCTATTACTTTTCTTTGCAGACTTTCAAATTGTTCTTTATGCTCACCCAGTGTCTTCTTAATATCCTTTATCTCTTTGGTATATATATTTTAAATTCTTTAAATTGATTTAGGAGAGTTGTGTGATTATCATTGATTAATTGTCTTGAATCCTGTATCAATTTGGGGTCTTTAGTTTATTCCTTTTGCTGGGCCATCTCTTCCTGTTTCCTAGTATAGCTTGTAATTTTTTGTTGATGTCTAGGCATCTGAATATGCTGGTGTATTTACTCTGATCACCAATTTCTTTCTCTTGCTAATTGGTTTTTATTTTCACAGCTCTTCTTTGATATTTAGTTCAACTTACCCTAAGTCTTTAAAATTACCCAGCTTAAGTTATCAAAATCATGCCAGGGACTTATTATTGGGGTGCAGATTTTCTCCCAGAAGTTAAAGAACAGAGACTCAAAAGCAGTTTTTGTCCATGCAATTTCCAGACCCTCCAGCAGATGGCGCTCATCAGTGCACCTTTCCATGGAGGTGTATTGCTCTTAGTTTTCCTTTGTTTTGATCTGGCCAGAGCTGAGATTCAAAGCCAGCTTTGCTGGCTGAATTCACTGAAGAAAAGCCCCCTGACCTCCCCTCCTTTTTTCCCTTATACAGCTGACAGGGAGGAAGGTGTCTGTTCCCCTCTCCACCAACTGCAGTGAGCCAGGGGTTTTACCCCAGGTTAATATCTTGGGGATGGGGGAATGGAGCCCTTCCAGGCCATCACAGGGGTTTGGTAACTCACAGCTTGTTGTTTTGGGTTTTTTCCTCTCTGTCCCTCACCCTCTTGGGAGTTGTGAAGCACTGTCCTGGTCTTCTGACCCCCAAAATAAGGTCCCTCGGTCAGCTTTTGGCTCTTTCTCTGTTGTTTCTGTGAGAGAGCTGAGCTTTGCCTGCCTAATCTGATGCCATCTTCCCACAATTCCCTGTCTACTGACTTTTAATAGGGAGGTTCTG